>ATSW01000870.1:0-12306 GCA_000444245.1 Botryllus schlosseri
GTATGTTCACAGATCAGTTTTCAGATCAATCCGGTTGAACCACCTTTTTCAACTCTGCTAGAGTGATATAGAATGGCTCGTATACACAATATAGTAATTTTCATCAGTTTTCACAGTTTACGGCCCTATTTCCAAGTATCAGGACTGATAGACGAAATACAAATAATGTGGTAACTTTACTATTCTTCGAAGTTACGTGGAATGTCTGTCTTGGCCGTTCTAGTCTCGAGTCATATGACTTGGTTCGAGTCATGCAAAATGACTCTAGTACAAGTCGAGTCAATACAAAAATTGACTCGAGTCGAGTCAATTTACGCATTTGAAAAAATGACTCGAGTCAATTCTAGTCACCAAAACATCGCGACTCGAGTCATTACAATCCTGGGTATTGGGGCCCCATGGGGTGGTCAGTTTTCAAGTTGATGACTGAATTTCGTCAATAATATAGGTAATTACAATATGTTGCTATTCATTCAGATTTACCGGTAGAGCTGGGGGCACGTAATTCATAATTATAGCATCTGGTATGTTGTTATAATTACTTTATTGTATGTTGTTGATTCGTGACCTCCCGTTTTTTATGTAATCAAAAGATACTGTAGTCGCCCAAACGTAGCAGACTAAAATAAAGTTTCGTGAGACGCACACACAAATTGTCATGTCTTCATTCTTCTGTGAGTACCGCGGGTGGCACTTGCATTATTGGGGCTCAGATTGGAAGGAACGGACTATTCGTCACGCCCACAGAGCGCGGCTACTGACAACGGACACATACCAAAAGTTTTGGCACGAAGGTCATTCTTTGGTAGCACACTTTGTGGAGTTGCATGTTGGCCGAAATTGCATACGTCTTTTGGTGTGTCGTGGCGGAGCAATAACCGCCACCGAAATGCCTATTCCTATAAATTATGCTTGCTTTTTTTCTTGAGGGGGAGAGGTAAGCATTTCAAAATCAAGCTATTTAGAGACATTAAATCCCGAAGCTTGAAGAAAATTTTCAAGGTAATTAACTCTCTTGAAAATACACTATAATAATTTATGTTGATTTACGAAATACTTTTGAGTCCCCTTAGAGCTCGCTCGCGGTCCTATTGGGAAGTTTGAGGTGTGGCAATTACGGACCTGGCAAGAATGCAAATCGTTGGGTGCGACGAATAGTCCTGCGTAGAGTTGGGATATGGGTGCATTATGACGTAACAAGCAAATGACGTAAGATTTCTAAAGAAAGTAGTTATCTCATTAGACCTTTTCATCGCAAGCCTTATATTGTCTTCCAATATCTCTTCTGAAATTAGTTCCAAGAAGCAAAACAAATGTAATCGTGAGTAATCGTGATTACTTCTGAAATGTAATCGTAATCGTAATCGACTACTTCCAGATTTTGCTGTAATCGTAATCGTAATCGCGGGATTCACAAGTAATCGTAATCGCAATCGATTACATTCGTGAAGTAATCACCCCATGTCTGATAACGATATCACCGTTACTGGAGCACAAAAACCGAAATTTGAACTGCTGGGTATACTGAGTAAAAATTGGATTTGTGATAGTCATGACGGGGCATGTACTGATCCCACCGCGACACCTCGAAGTCCGGCTATACATGGCTTGATTAGTTCGGGCGTTATCATGTCACATTTGTTTTTAACACAGGGACGGGACTTATTAGTGAAATTCGACTTTGTGTCACCATGACGTCCCCAATCTTCAACGTCACAGTTGATTAAGCTGGGCACAATGATTCCAGCACTCGAATCTGAATCGAGTATTAATTTTAATGATTCGAGTGGAGTAGTAAAAGACGATTTTTCGAGTACTGAAATTATACGCTCCTCGAAACTGAAAGTTAATTTACTAACGAGAATTATAGTTTTGATACTATTTTCCACTGAGAAAGCCTTGAAACCTTGATTGGCCGTGTCGCAGCTTACGAGACGTAGCACAAAGCTACGAACGTTGCTGGAAATAACACATTTCCGAAGTCATGACCATCTCATAACATTGTCTAGAAGTGCAATGAAATCGGTATGGTCGAAACAATACCGGAGTATCTTTAATGGGATGGATAACAGGCATTATGTTCTTTGTGAGGGCATAACAGGTACATGTTTGAACTTTGACATAGTACATTCGGTTGTGACGTCATAATGAGTTATAGTCGACTCGAAGCGTAATACGTGATTCAGAATCGACTCACTCAGGTACTCGATTTTTCCCAGCCCTAAATAATTATTATCATTGTATGGCTGTTTGGGGATTCGAATTGAACATATACAATCATGGTTCTTTTGACGAAAAAGGTTCCCTACCCCTGAGATGAATATTAATCGGTGTCATAAAATATAGAGTTAACTTCGGATTGCGTGTTGAGAATATTTTCAGAACACTTCTGTATTTCCTGCATATGTAAATAGCAAATAAGCATACGGCATTCGAGTATTGTTATCTTAGTGCCATAAACTCATAATGGTATTACCGTAGTTTTGAGAGAAAATCGAAATTGCACTCATTAGACGCAACCTTCTTCTATCAGTACCACTTGTGGGATATTACAATCGGCAATTTCACGAACTCTTTAGTTTCACAATCAGCGAGTATAGCATGTCATAAATGCTGTATAAGATTCCGCAACCGGCAGCTTTGATTCCAGGTAAAGAGGCGCAGATTACTTTGCCCGGCGAAATCCCTTTGTAATTGATACACCCGTCAGTTCGCTCACGTTTTATGGCAGAATCTCCCGAACTGACACGTAATGATTATCCCCAGAAATGGACAAGTTTTTATAAGACGTGGTAAGCGACCTTCCTGCTACGAACGCTAAAGATGCTTGAGCCTAAGGATGCCTGGAAGATGGTGGCCGGAGAAAACTTTGGTTTCATTCAAGACATATAACGTTTCAGGCCTCATCAGTCATCACATATAACAGTTATGTGCATCACTCTCTCAATATAGAAATGATTTCTCTGGACCTTACCTCGTTTATCATGATTCATTAGTCCTTTTGGTATAGTACTAGCAAAATCAAGTCTTGATATGCCTGACGGCATCGTAGTTATCGGCAAGTCAAATTAGGCTTACGTCAGAGCCACAGTGATATTTGTAGGTGATATCACAGCCGCGCACATTGTCGGTAGCATATCACATCGCATAAATACAATAAAGCGAGGCGGTTTGTTCTAAGACGTGCGGCGATAGAGGCTGGTACGTGCTGCATGAAGTAATTACACCCTTATCTATCGTGGCGATATTATCAACAAATTAATTGCCTTATGAGTGAAATCAGTTAACGCCGTTTACCAGGAGCGGAATCTGTTGATTCTGATGAATTTCATCATATTGTATTCAATAGAACACTATGATTTCATAAGTTAAACCGGACAGACTCTAACGAGAGCGAATCATTACCACGATTATTATGTCTATAAAAGCGAATCAACCAAGGGTTGAAAAGTTCATCCCGCAAAAGTCATAATCGAATATTGGAATAATCACAAGAAGATTCCCATCGCATGAAATCAGACTGTTACGACAATAAATTTTAACGGCATGTCGCAAATCATTCAAACATCATCGGTTCAACACAATTGAAGCAGAATGCAGCATTCCAATCAGTTATAATGATACATCATTCGAGATTTACGACCGCTGTCTCCTTCCTACCCCGTTGGCAGATGTTATGGTTGACAGATATGTGATCGTGATCGCATTCCTCGGCTCCGTCCAATACACATCGCGGAGTCTGGCAGATACAAAACGCGTCGCGTTGTTTACAAAACACTTTATTTCCCGAGTCGATGCCGTACGTCAAAAGTGAACTGATTGAGGAGGTGGTCGGGTCATTTACGAAGCAGGTGTAGAATGTCTTTGGGTCATAAATTTGGCGGCGAAGATGTAAAGTAGTGCGGTACGTTCAATCCTGGCATGCATAGCCTTGTTTATGTAACGCAATACAACATATGCAAAATATTTTCCAGCAGTTTTTAAAATCCGTACCAAATATCTTGTTGTGATGATTGAGCGAATGAACGTTGAGCGTGCATTCGTTAGGCTACTGTAAATTTGTGGTGTAATGTGGATAAACCATGTCTATGTGCGTATATTTACAAAATAGATATCGGATTAGCAATATTTAAACCGGTGCTCGACCCGCTGCGTTAGACGGCTCCGACACGAATCATATTTACCAGAGCACACGTCACGATGTAGCTTTAGAAGCGACCGTAGCTTTTACCCAAATCATATCTCGACATAATTGTCTACAGTGCGTCGCGCGATGCATGCAAAATATCACGAACAGACGCCGGAAAGGTTAAGTTTACAAAGGGCTATCGAATGTGGCGAATAGCGATATAATATTTGCGATCGAATCATGCCGTGATCAATTTATGTTATGATCTACTCACTTGAATGCCAAGCGTCTGGTAGGAGAGAGGTAGAAAAAAGTAGTTATAAATTCCGGCGCATCCGTATGCGAAACGTATAGCTTGTTCATTCAAAGCCGTCTGCTAGCCATTTCCGATAGCAGGCTATGTCAGGCTGGAGTTGCAAGATTTGAACAATTGTCTTCGTGATTCTGATTGTGGACTTGATGATTGCTTCAGAACAGTATTCCGCCCAAGTTAGGCCTATCAATGAAGATGTTACCATTTGTAAGAAAGGAAGTTGAAAACTGAATGGGCTGAATGTGGCTGATATTGAAATTCGAAGGGACTTTGTAATTGTTGTTGAGTATTTTACAATAATTATAGAAACGGGCATTTTTTCTAAATTATCAGTTGAATACTCAACGTATATGTATAAAATTAAATTTGAATCAATCTATTCTGGGGTAACATAATATTCAATTGGCTTGCTCGGTAGTTGTTTGTATTCCGAAAAAACTCCCCAAAAATCTCACAACAACAATACATTCTCATTCTCTGTACTCGCATGGTGTATGGTGTGTGTCATGTTATAATGCGAAATATAGCTCAAAGAGTACCGTTAAGGTAATACCTTCAAGTTTAATCAAAAAAGGGGCTCGGATATGGTCGCTATACTCGCTATTTGCAGTGTTCATGTTTATGTCATACATAGTGACCGGTATATATAAGTTGAAAGAATTGTTCCAAGTAGCACCCTAGCCATGGTGCACTAGGACTATAGGATTAGGCTACCATGCGTCCTCCTTTTTCGCAATTCGTCCTCCTTTATAGCTTTGAGAGGCAGGCGCTGAGACTCGGACAACTAAAAATTGCCATAAATGACCCGGAATCTGGATTTCGACCACAATGATGGCAAGGTTGACTAAAAAAGGTCAACTCCAACCGATTTTAATTGGAAGTGTGTCTTTCGGGAATCGATTTGTGAAAATGACCTTTTTTAGTCAACGCGCAATAATATTTCACGCAAAAATTTCTGAATTATTCATATTTTCGCCCGCTGATATATCTCATGTAACTTGTACAAACTGTCTTCTTTTTCGGATCTCAAATTATGGTAACCCTACGAAGGACGCAATTCGCGATGAGCACCAGTCCAATCATATCGCAAATAATAGTTATGACTCTTATAACAGCAATAGGATAAAATTACTTTTTCGATTTGTCTAATACTCGAAGGGAAATTGGTTATCCCAAGCCAAGTCCGGTCTCACACTGTAAAAATTGTCGTCGCAGTCATCACGCTATGTGCCCAGCGCCTGGACAACTTTGTAGGCTACGTCACTTCAAAATAGAACAAATAATATTCGCGAACGATATACCCCACTCAAATGCGACACAGCAATGAGACAGAGAAATCGACATAGGCTCAAATGCGCCCTATTGGGATAAATGAAAAAAAGCGAGGCAAGACATAGCGACCGGTTGGGATGTTCTATACGTACGTATAGTACGCAACTCTGTCAGGTGCATAAGTGCACGAGAGTGGTGAAACCACATCTCGAAAAGTGCGATGACATCGCATATTTGGTAAAATCTTGACTGATATTCTGGAAAAAGTTTGAAATATCGGCCATTTCGCTGGAGATATTACTAATTTTCAGGTATCACGTGTTCGCTCTGTATTAAAATGGGCCATTTTCGGGTAATAATCATTATATTTTAGGCATAAATCGATATGATAGTTCTATTTTACTAGCATCAACAATATAGGATAGAATATGACAGAAAATGTTTGTCTCCCACACCTATGACCGGGAGGAAAGCTCAATATCCTAAGAGAACAGAGATTTAGATATAGTTTCAATTTGCGCCTATATTTATTACACACTTATGCTGGTGTAAAAGTGCAAGTCTAGTCGCCATATCGCGGGACAGTAAAACAATTATAGCATAAAACACCCACATTACGAAGAACGCTTTCCCCGAATTTCAATATAGTGTATCGAGTCGCAGTATCATACAGCTTTAAAATACCAGTATGTACCACCCCGCTGCGGGCTGAACAAGGCTCGAATAGATGTAATACGTGAAACGGGCGGGTTGAGTTTAAAGTGTGCAATTATAGAGAATCAGGATTCTCGAGAGTATTTTATAAATGTGACCCATAATGGATGGCTTACAGCGAAAGCGCAGAATTCTCGATATCATGTTGTCCAATGTCCATGCTCCGTTGATATTAAAACTATAATTTGTTGCTACGTGTTCCGATAACTTTGTTGTTGTGTGATGTAAAAATGCATATGTACCCGGCTGACTGTTCATCAGTACATGTGACTGACATTGAACAACATGTATGCATGTGGACCCGTTGCGATATAATTCAGTGGTTGATTCCAACTTGATATTTCAAACTGTAAGACATACATTCAAGTGGTATTATAAACGCTGGATAAAACTGACTTAACTATGTTATAAATTTATTGGTAACATTGGATATTGATTAATAAAAGTCACGATTTATTTGATCTTCAACATCCGTATCTTTATCTTAGTCGACAAAAGTGTTGATTATAGTGTAGATATATTTGAGATAATAGCAAATTGTATGATAGATGAATTTTATAATATTTTCGTTAGGATTCGTGCCATTTGCCGCCATGTTCCCTATTAGTGGCCTTGGCCAAGTCGCTTGTCGTGACTTAGTTGGAACTGTTATCAAAACGCACTTACTGGGTTACTACTTCTACTGAATGTTTCTATACATGAAGTCCACTGTGGTCTATCATTCCATCCGTATCGCAGCTAAAATTCTATAGCGGATAATTCTGGAATTATAAAACATCTCGAAAGAATAGGCTTGAGATGAAAAGGGAGTGTGGTGAAAATTAAGCAATTGGGATATATACATAATATGGGTGAAGACGACAGCTTCGTGTTAATTTTATTGTGGTGATACGCAAGAGATCTGGAGAACTATATGCTAATTGCGGTATGGTTCCTTGGTCTGATGCACATTTTACATTGAAATGCGGATTTATATAATTCCGTGTGTTCCGCAAACAAACATAAGAGACTACGCGATCATGTCTGATCATAGATAAAATTCGAACTCTTGAAAATTATGTTACCTGAATTGCGACCAAGGATAAATTTAATATCATGCTACAGTCTTTCATTTCATCGCTCCTCGTGCCCACGCTATAGTTAGTGATAACGTAAACCTGTACCGTCGTCACAATTCGATGAGCTTAACCTGTAACGGCTCAGTTTGTTTGTTTGTTTGTTTGTTTGTGATATTCATGGTGTTTTTCGACTGCAGTGGTCATTTGCACCTTGCCGATATTCTTTATTATGATTCCGTTATTGCCGACTTGTAGCACAACCCACGTCTAGGCTTCTGTAAGACACAGCTTACGCGGATCAGATGGCGAGCAGTAACGGTTCAGTTGACGAGGGTTATAAAAATTGCAATATGGAATTATGTCTAGTCAAAAACCTTCCGTGAGAAATATACTTTTCACTTGTGAGCTCGATTCTGTAAATGAATAATCTCTATGTGGTGTATGGAAAGATTTACAATATTGCAGTATGACCAGATATTGTACGTGTTAGCGACCACTGTTCTCGTGAAGAGTCAGGATACTGCACTTTAGATGATCGAACGAAGGATTGACTAGATGTACAGGATAGTTAATGTTTATCCGAGGCACGGCCCATGTCGAATTAAAGAGAATCAGAATCAGAGAAACTTGACTCTGGTGGCGTGGGTACGTGTGAAGGAGGAATGGTGATTATTTTGGTCAGAGGATACTTAATATGTCTGTCCCACGTAGTCGGAAGAAAGGAAAGTCATGCAAGAGATATTTAAAAGTTGTAAAAGCTAATATGGAGGAGAGTGATCCGCTTTGGAAATTCACCTGGAGATTCCAAAAGATAAAGAAGATTGCGCGCTATGCGCAGTCGATTAAATAGTAATTCCATTTTCGACATTTCAGTTGTGTTCATGAGAATTTTGGCATATTCTAGCGATTGAATACAAGCACGCAGATATGGCTCGAATACTACTTGCAGCAATCTGTGTTTCGATGTGGATGGAGGTTTATGTATCAGGTGAATTCAATAATCGCTCGGGCTTACATCATCGTTGATATTGATGTCGGGGACCACCTAAATTCGGTATCGGGCCTAGCTTTTCATGGCATTGAATGCTCGTGAACTGATAGTGGGATTTCATATATCATGTGCTGTGTAATTGGTCTAAATCCTAATGAACTTCGGAAAGATATTGTTCACTGAGGTGAAAACATGGCGAAATCTGTGGGAACTTTGAATATTGGTAGATCGTGAGCTGGGATATGCTAAAACGCCATTTTCCACCCATCGCGATATACGAAATGCAGTCGGATTTCATAAGTGCGGTTCATACTACAATAATATCCTCCGTTACAGGTGCAGGGATCTGCCTCACTAATGCGTACGTTGAACACGGCTGCTTCGACCAGGACGACATAAACAATTATCTTTACAACAACGGTGTTCCGTCAATTCACAAGAATGCGCAGGCATTTTGTGAGCAGGTGAAGAAGTGCTGTTGGAATTCGTCGATACCGAGATGCTACGGAAAAAGTAAGTTTAGTTCGATGTCCCCTCAGCTGCGGAATGAGCTGCCGCGTATCAGTTGAACAGCGATCTTTGTTTTCAGCTCATGTGACGGGATCATCGGAAAGTTGGCAAGATCATAGTACGTATAGAGTTGTTTCCATTTTCTCTGGTGTATAAAGACTGTGACGTAGTCCATTCCATTGTTACAAACCTATCTGATAAATGTGAACTTATTATAGTAACACATGACAGACTGTCTCGAATTCCTGGCGTATTTAGACATCCCTGATATTTCAGATCGAATTATACTGAATTGTAAGTATAGGAAAATATTGGCATTTACTAACTCGTGGATGAATATAAACCAGCGCAATGTTTATGGTATAATGTTTTCAATTAAGTGACCGGGTGATATTACGTCATAAAACAATACCAAATGTAACCTATGATTTGCAGATAGCGCAATTCCTTCCGAGAGTTTCGCTCAGCCGATACAGCCGCCCCAACCACATTATCAACAACCATACCAAGCTCCAAATCCACAGCAGATGGGTCAGCAGCACAACCAGCAGCGTTATGTATATCCATCTCAGCAGAAATACCGATACCCTCATCAGCCATCAAGTCACTATCAGACCCCAACTCATACGCAAAACCGATATTCACATACCCAACAAGGAAATTATGTGTATTCACGAAGACGGCCAAGCCAACAGGGACAGACCTACCAGAACCAACATCAGCCCCAGAAATCCACGCAGCCGCCGACGTCTTCCGTCAGCACCAACATGAAAAATCTTTTCGCTTCTCTAGGATTACCGAATAGGACACCTGTACCTGTACAAGGAATTCAAGGTCAGTTGATTGGAACATGACACATGAGAATAGTGATTTTTACTGATTACTTAACTATGAATATCTCGGCAGGACAGCAAGGAGCGCTAGGTACGAACGTGGCAGCTTCCATAGTGAAGCAAAGCACCGATCCATTGAGCGGCATCAACCAATGCAGTCTGGCAAACGGCATTACGAATGAAGCGGTATTGAATAGGCTACCTTTCAATCAAAATTTGCTGCCATTGTAATTAGTGCGGCATTGCAAAGTAATCGCAATCATACAATATCGCTATATCCTGAGCATCACTCCAGCATCAAATCGGTCGATGAAACTATGCCATCAGTGCTAGGTCAGATGCCTATCTACAGTGATAGGCCTACCGTGGCCGGTTCATACGTCATTACGCTTACAGTGATGTGGTCTCAAATCAAAGTGTGAAAAACATTTTGGAAGCAGCCATCCTCCTAAGCAAGCCCCGTCATTCGAACTGCAGCAGACGATTTTTGAGAAAGGTACCATTCCAGTCAATCGATCTCTGTGACATCGAGGCAAGGTTGTAACCAAGTCACAAGGTTCCGAGTCACAAGGCAATCTCTCAATCTCAATCTCGTGCAATCTTTCTAGTTTTGACCCGAGTCATATTCAATTCACCACCGAGTCAAGTCCGAGTCCAAGTCACGGTGTAGAGTGTAGAGTCCGAGTCATAGTGTTTTGACTCGAGTCCGAGTCCAAGTCATTGTGTTGACCGTCCAGTTCCGAGGTAATGTCATGTGAAACCCACTTTTTACAACTCTGCTCGATGATATCGAATGCTTCGCATTTATAATATAGTGATTTCCTCACTTTACCAGTTTCTGGTAGCATTTTCAAGTGTAGGCTAGACGAAATGATAATATAGTGGGATAGCATTACTATTCTTCGGAATTACAATGAAATGACTGTCTTGGTAGACCCAGTCTCGAGTCATATGACTTAGTCCGAGTCATGTGCAATGACTCGATTACAAGTCGAGTCGATACCCAAATTGACTCGAGTCGAGTCATTTTTCATTTTTAAGAAATTGACTCGAGTCATTACAACCCTGCATCGAGGTCACTCGTCATCGCTACTTAACACATTGTGAATCTACTTAATACCTTTGTGTGGTTACGAATCGATGACACGTCACCTCGATATCATATACGATGGCTTTCAAAGAATATGGCTGTGCCAAAATGCTTTTCATTCCTTCTACTTAAATATGAGACCACATCATATTTAGAGCACAGAACCCCTTTAGTGTATGCGTTGTTGTTGTTGTTTCCTAGGCAAGAGCAGAGTTACAAAAACTTCTCGGTTGTACCGGAAATGAACCACCTATCGAAGCCGAGGAAGCCAACAGGCTGGTGCAAGGCATTCTTGGAGTAAGTATCGAATGTTACTCAATACGTGTTCGTGTTCGGTTAAAGCAGGTCTGTATTTAGCAAGACTGCGATTTCCTAATCAAACGGAATAATCTTTAGAGCACCGGAGGCGGGGCAGCTGCACCGGCGGCGGGCAACACCCCCGCCCCAACTGCCGCGCCTAAGGTATCACCCGAACTGACGTTTCCTGTATTACCGGCCGCAAGCGCAGTGGGAAGTCGCCTACCGAGTACGTGCGTCTAAAATGTAGCGCAAAATACAAATTGCCGTTCATCTCTCGGTGGTCGTTTTCCAGCTTACGGCGTACAGAGCTACAGACCCCCGCCCACTAACGCAAGAGCATGTCTGCTGCTGAAGAGCTTGACCTCCGAAGTTGCAGCTATCATGAAGCTGCGTTACAATTGCGGTGCCACTGGTAATGCACTGATCGATCTCGCATCTGGCAACTCTCCCCCAGGCCTCGGATCAATTCCAAGTAAGCTAGTGTGTATTTCATTCGTTCTCTTTCGAATCCATTAATGGTCTGCTGTTTGACAGGCATTATCAGTTTGTTTGGTATCACGGCGGACGCACCTGCAGTCACCGCTTTTAAGCAGGGGTCAATAAATCCAAGTGAGTAATAGAGTACATAATAATGGGGAAAATGGCTAAAGCACATGCACTGCAAAACAATTAACGATCGAATACGCTGCTGCAGTGTGAAAAGTGGTCGTACAGTCCATATACTGCATAAGTTATACACATACTCCATAAATTTGACTGATGGGTAAAGATCAATCACGTATAATAATGGACACATTCAAATTAGCTGAAATTGAGGTTTTAACAATTATCTTTGTTATTTGAATCATGGTCACTGGTCAGTCTATATAATCGATTGATATATTGTCTCAAAAACGTGATGTGATGGAACAAAAATAGCGTCAGATTCCGATTCAGCGCCCACAAATTAGGTAAAAATGATCCAAAGAAATCCTGGCGCAAAATCGTGTAGACCAGTGCAATATATAGTGTAACGAGCAGTCGCGGGCGTGTGGCTGATCTCCCTGTTGCGTTTCAGATCTCATTCCGTCTGATATACTTGCCAAATGCATCTGAG
>ATSW01000872.1:0-11587 GCA_000444245.1 Botryllus schlosseri
GGCCGTGACCACCAGATTGAGACCGAGTCCTATTGGGCCGATAGCGAATTGGATTTGGTTGTTAGCATTGCGATAAATGGCTACACCGGTGTGCAATTAAGCATTGCTCGGCACGATACCTTCAATTTCCCCGTAATAACAATATCAATATGAAACAATGCGGTCATGACTGAAGTTTTTTATTTAAGCCACCTCAGTATATTATACGGTTAACATGCTTAAATTGAACGTGGTTTATAATGCTCAGTGACTGTGAGTGGAATGTGTAAATGTGTTTACCTCAAATTCAAATTCGTGAATTTGGTCCAATATCATCTTTACAAGATTCTCATTGAGATGGCATTGGCGGAATTCTAACTCGTACATGCGAGAGTTCTCCGTGAGACCATTCACGATATTCTTTACATCCAATTCGGTCGTAGTTTTATGTTAGATCCCATAAGGAATTTCAATTTCATCATGATCCATAAGTATTGATTGATGGTACATCCTCTTATCACCTTTAGCATATGTGGTTTATCATGAATTCATGATCAGAAAATAAAATTAATATTCATTCTAATAAAACTCCAATGTGATTTTTGTGTTGGACTATTTTCAATATTTCGATAAGTCGGATACGTGACAGACAAACTCAAGCAAGAAACTGCTCCAGTACCAACACTTCCAGGTATGCCAATAACATATGACTGAATCATGGTAGTTTACATAGTCAACCATTGTACAGTTTATGCGCTATGAGAATATCGAGTTAATCCAATCACACACCACCATAAAATTTATCCAAGAGTCAAAACTATATTATTTTTTTCGTATTGTATGGCCTACTAATTAATTCTCTTCTGCGATTGACCAGGTAATCAAATCTTGTATATTCGAAACATAATATGTTTATGTCAAGTCGTATATGCACCAATTAGAAAATAACTTTTACTTACAGAATATTAACGACTTTTACAGTTGAATAAAAATTATCGGTCATATGAATACTAGGGATGGTGTGAACGTGAGGTTCGCGTTCGCGTTCTGTGTGTGAACCTCGGAAATTTAGAGGTTCGGGTTCACAACAGAACCTTGGTAGGTTCTGCACTGTGAACCTTTTCGGTAAATTGTAATTTGCACTTCATTATAAGCTCTTTGGTTCAAATTTATTGCATTTCAACTTCGGGTCACTCTATGCATGGCGCTGGCAGCATAAAAAATCAACACTAAACGAGCATGCACCCTGACAACCTTAAAAGTTTTACCGGTACTTGCTTTTTTGTTACCAAAAGTTGCCGAATGCTCGTGTAACCAATAAAGTTATATTCATACAAGTGGACGTCAAATAGGGTGCGAAAGCTATCAAGGTCTTACGTTTATATATATCGTCTGCCATCGGCGCAACAAAGTATTCAAAAATTTCTCGAAATATCCAGCTTTCCGTTTGTGAATATTTAGTGACTCTCTGCTGTGAGCTTGACCCGCAATCACACAACATCACGAGCGATATACGTAGTCAGCGAATGATGCTTATTCAACCAATCAATGACATTGATATCGTTTTCTGATGTAAAAAATCGAGCGGCCTTACGAGGTCAATCTCGACTTCATATCTTTACTGTATCAATAAAACCAAATCCGTGCGATTAAGGTGCTGGCTACTGGTATATAACTTGCTGTTTATTATATCGATAGCGAGTATAGAAACCCGTTTTACACTCTGCTCAATATCAATGTAGCAATACTCAGATTCCGGGCACATTGTCCGGTCTGGCTAAGACCGTTATCAATCAATCATTTATTTGTCACACCAGTGAAAATCCGGTACGGACCAGGATGACGACGAGGGGCCGCAAGGCCGTTAAGGCGTAAGCTTATATTCCCTGTAAGTCCTCGTCGAAATTGTTGGCAAAGCGATGGAATGTATTGATTTTATGAGATTATTATATCCTTTGATAACCGCGGTTGATACATTTAGCGACGTTTAAAACGCCAATATGTACTTCAGCAATGCGACATTATGTGGCCCGAGTCTTCGCTGGGTATCGTACATTAATATAGGCTATCACGTCATTGAAAGATAGGGTTGGAATTAGCAATATGACGTCACGAGGTTCACGTTCGTGTTCACACAGAACCTTTCAAAAAGGTTCGCGTTCACACGAACCCGAACCTTTCAGAGGTTCACACCATCCCTAATGAATACCACCAGAGTGAATTAATCGGTCATATGAATACGACCAGAGTGAATTAATTCACGTTTGCAAGTTGTAGTGATTTAATCAAGCAAGTGAAAAGTGGATTTAACACTTGAGAATGTTGTTGTGTATAATTCTTTTGAGCATGGTAAGATGTACTAACGATTACATCTCCAGCCACGAAAAAAATAACTGGATTGTTAATAAAGTTGTGGAATTCATGGGTCTGTATTTTTCAAATCAATATGTAAATAATCAAAAAGACAAGCAACTCTATTTGACGGATCTGAAATAATATTATCTTGATGTCAAGGAGGTAATTAACATATTCGGATTTCAAGTTGGCGAATTAGCATATTGATCGAGTATTCTCGTGATTCTTACCACACAACTAAAGTCAACCTCCATTCCAGAGGTCTGAAACATATAGCAGTCGCGCAAATAATCCGAAACGGAGCTGAAAGTTGGTCAAGTCAAAATAATATTCAGAGGTTACTGAAATATTATAGACTCAAGACAAAAAATGTGTGATTTGTTTCAAGTCTTACGATTAGACGTTATCTTTCGCGGTTGTAATAAAAC
This sequence comes from Botryllus schlosseri, assembly GCA_000444245.1. Lineage (NCBI taxonomy): Eukaryota > Metazoa > Chordata > Ascidiacea > Stolidobranchia > Styelidae > Botryllus > Botryllus schlosseri. The sequence continues at coordinate 2,763 of ATSW01000872.1, forward strand.
GAAAGTTCTTTTAGAATACTTACGAGTTCAATAATATTCTCTATCGACGAATGTTCCTGTGTCTTGCTGAATTTAGCTCTGTGTGGGTAAATTGATAGTAATTCAATTACAACTCAAATTCATATTAACCGAAAAATACCTTTCGGTGATTTGGATTTTGTGATAATATTTGGTTCCAATACTGCGAATGAACAATGATACAAAACACCAGATTACCAGATTCGCCAGATTACGGTGTACAATTCCAATGTCTTTGATATTCCGAATTTGACATATAAAGCAATAAGTGTACCCAACTAGTTTAAGCCTTACAACCACAAGTCGAAGATGAACGATTTGTTTTATTCAAATAAAAAATAATACTTTGCTTCGGTGTCGCAGAAATGTAATTTGTATGAATGACATAGACCACAATGAATGTATTTCTACAATTTGGAATGCTACTTTTACCAGAAAGTCTGTCGACTTGTATTCTAATATTCACAGACGTGTTAATCAAGATGAATGGTTTATAAAATCGCGGCGGTGTTTTTTGTTATACGACTGTTATCATCGAACAAATTTGTTTGTTTCAAGTCTTACGATTAGGCATTATCTTTCGTAGTTGGAATAGAACGAAAGTTTGTTGTTATGAGGTCAATAATATTCTCTATCGATGAATGCGAATGATACGACAGCTTGATGCAGTTTTGTGGTTAACTCAAGTCAGTGATCATGATTGTTTGCGTTGATTTCGAGAATGAACATGACGGGGTAGCTGATAATTTAGTTAATGTGGTTATAACTATGTCGTAAAGAGTTGCTGACATTCAAATATTTTTTACGGTGTAATATACGGATTTACTTGTGGTAATTTAATTCTCAGTCCCTGATCGGACGAGTATTCAAATCTCGTATACTCAAAATATAATATGTTTATGTCAAGTCGTATATGCACCGATTACTAAATACTTTGTCTTACAGAATAGTAACGAGCTTTACAGCTGAATAAAAAGATCGGTCATATGAGTACAGTCAGGATGAATTATTCAAGTTTGCAAGTTGTAGTGATATAATCAAGTAAGCCCAAATCGGATTTACGACTTGTGAATGTTGTTTGTGAATAAGTCCTTTGAGTGTGGTAAGATATTGGAACGTCGGGATGTACTAGCGCTTTCATTTCCCTAAACTCAGTTGCAACAAAAAATAATGATAGACCAATGATAAAGTTGTAAGTTTCAACGTTCTGTTTCAAATCACTGTGTGAATAATCCGACAAACACGCCATCAACATTCTTAATATTATTGATATAAGACATTACCATGTTTACAGACTTTGAATAATATTATCCTGATGTCAAGGCGGTAAATTAACATATTCGGATACAATTCAGCTTCACTTGTAGCGCGAGTGAGATTTCGAGTTGGTAAATTATCACATTGATTGAATATTATCATGATTCTTATGACGCAACTAAAGTCAATCCTATTCTAGAAGCGTGAAAACTTATAGCGACTGTGTGGAAATCGAAAACGGAGCTGAAAGTTGGTCAAGTCAAGTAATATTCAGTTTCAAAAAGATTGAACTCCTAAAAAAATGGAGTTATACCGACAATTGACAATTTGTTGGTATTCAAGTCGCCGCCGTTGTGGTTCTGTTATTCGTTACCTTTGTGAGTGATCGTATGATTTAATGATTTTACAATTATTTCACACCTATTTGAGTATGCGGTAACCTCACAAAGGATTAGGGTTAGGACGGAAATAAGTGACGATTTGTTGCTATTCAAGTTACCCACACTGGCGGTTCTGTTATTCGTTACTTATTAAATCTTACCAGCGAAATCAAGTTCTGTGACAAACTGATTACTAAAATTTCACCGCGTGAGCGATCTGTAACACCAAGTCACTAAAGATGGTTATGTCCGAGACATTATCTTGTCAGCGATGGCGGGATTTGCGATCCATTTTACACTTTTTTGAAGTGTTAATTTGCGAGCGCGGTTATTGTTGGTTTTCGAATCACCGTCTACGCCGGCTCTGTGACCAATTAATTACCAAAATATTAACATGCGAGTAATTCCTAGATTTAGCAAACCATTTCACACCATTTTGCTGTAGGGTTTGACCGAACTACTGTTCAGTATACTGTAGCCGCACAAAACATCCAACCAGCTGTTTTCACGGGAAACAATTCAGGATGTGAGCCGGCAGGATGCCAGAGTCATTTGTCGCACGGAATATAGGTTGCGCGCGATCAAACATCTGTGTTTCAACCAGGGCTTTGGAGCCGGAGCCGGAGCCCCGGAGCCGTGCATTTTCACCGGAGCTGGATCCGGAGCCGGAGCTCTACATAAAATTCAGTCGGAGCCGGAGCCGGAGCTGGAGCCCGTTATTTGAGGAGTAGCTCCGGCTCCGACCTATTTCATAAGATGCTATTATATATGCAACAGCCACATCTGCTGATTTATCATAATTGAACAGCAGGCCTGAATTTTAATGATGTGCACAGCAATGGCATAGATTAAAGTGCGTTCTAGTGCAACTATGATATTGTCGACAATTGACAGGTATTCCGTATGACGTCACAAGCCGGCACGGCGGCACCTATATGTCTTCGTTGCTACATCGGATGTTACTGACGGCTGACAGACTCTAGATTACTATGGATAACTAACCTATGGGTAGATTAGTAATCTATATAGACCAACAATGGCCAACCTTTTCGGCTAATGGGGCACATGCAATTGACGAACGAGTGCACAGTCCACTATAGCCACGCCAAGCGGGCAAAATTTTCCAAGTTTATTAATAAACAAGGTCAATTATATTATTACTTGAGTATTGCGGGTCTATTGTATGCCGCCCGCTAGGCTCAGTTTGCAAGGACACGACTATTCGGCGTCTGGCCACATCGATATCGAAGGTCTCCGATAATATGCGACAATCATTTTACGCCTACATTTCACCGTCGACGATCTTGATGCGAGCGCAATCGCGAAAAGATTCTCTCCCGTAATTGCGAATACAGTTCAGTAGGGGGTAGGCTACCAAGCAAGAAATCGTGTGACAATTAAACACGCGAAGCGTGAAGAAATATTTCGCTACTATTTTAGTTTATTGTAATGTACGACGATTTACTGAAAATGTCACAGGACCCTGGATCTGCCAATGCGTCGGAACTGATATTTTAGTCATCAACATCCCTAGTGTCGCAGCCAGAATTGTAATTTTTGGTTGTCATTGCAAGTTCACAATCTGAGCAATTCATTTTCGATGATATAATAGGATATTAGGAAATTAGCTCGCGGGTCACGCAAAACCCTCTCTCTGGCCACATTTGGCCCACGCGTTGGCCACCCCTGATATAGACAGGCCCATTCGATAATTTCAGAGCCGGAGCCGGAGCTGGAGCCGGAGCAGTGGTATTAATGCGGCTCCGGAGCTAATGTATGATAGAAGAGAGCTCCGGAGCCGGAGCTGGAGCAGTTTAAATTTACGGCTGCTCCAAAGCCCTGGTTTCAACATTTTAAAACTTATTCAATTTTAATATTCAAAATGCTCTACTAAGCGCTCTTCCGAAATTTGAAATCAGGTCGCGGACCTCAAATTATGACCTCGCGGGCCGGGTGCTGGTGACTTCTGCATTCGATAATCATTAGTGGAGCCGGGAGTGGAGGCCTACATTAAACTTTATTTATACCAAACATCATATTATCGAATTCCCACGACTGAATAAACTCCAAAATTAACTCTACTTAGAGAATAAACTACAATTATACAACTTACAAAAATACAAATTATATACGACTGAGACTTGCCTATTGTAATAAGGAATTATGCATTGTTGGGAACGTGCTGTAGTCGGATATAACCTGCTGCTCCAGAGTCGTAAAGCATGAGTTGCACGTTAGTTCTCTTTTAGGTATATATCAAATGTTATTGAACTTATGAATAAATAAGTCCAAAATCAACTCTACTCCCAGACGAATATACTTGCGACTTGCATTGTAACCAGGTATGCATTTGGCCAAATCGCGATGCGAGCATTTGTGAACCTATGTCTATGTCCAATATACGCGACTAGGCTGAAAAATTTCAAAAACGCTCACGAGTCGCGGGTTACTGTATTCGCACCGAATATTATCGCATCCCCATGATTGAATAATGTGCACTAGTCCAAACGCCGTTGCATGTTCGGCAAACCCTTGCCAGTTTATTTTAGCGGTTGAAACGTGGACTTTCGATAATGACGAGACTCTATATGACGTAACAATAAGATATTATTCATTATTCAGCTGCTGTCACGGTAGCTGCTTCCAGAATACATATCGCCCTTTCCCGGTAGATAGGCTTTCAATTTCGAATCCGTTCTAACTTTTGCATAATAATCTACAATCTATATATATTGGTTGGTGATTTATAGCCAGATCATTTGAGTAATAGAAAATTTCATTCAAATATAAGAGTTTAAGCTGGCAACGTATATTGTAATTTTGGCTCCCTGGCAACTCAGTCAGCTGATAGATCACGTGACAAATTGTGATGTCATAATAACTAGTGAAATATCTCAGAAATATTTTTACAGGATTTCATTATCGAGTAGTTTTATCCTTGTGAAGAGCCTCGAATACTTGGATAGCGATGTCGTCTTATCGAATGCGCAATTCTTGCTCTCGTAGCAGGTAAAAACTTTTGCATTTGCTTATCGTCTTTTGTGTTTCTTAACGAGCTACTGTGAAGTGTAGAGCAATTTTTTAGCTGACAGTCATCACTTAGCTTAGCTCTTCGAATTTTGCAAATAGGCAAAGGAATATACCGTTGTATTTGTTCATACGTTCAGATTTGCATTCGCACTAAATTAACTTACGGTAGATCGGGTGGCACAACTATACACTATTATGTTTTCACACCTTTTTGTCACAATGTAGGCCTACCGTAGGAGGTATCAACTGCTTTGCATTGCAATTGCCGTGTGTTCGATAATCGTATGTTGCCAACATGTTTATTAGTTTTGAACGGACAGCTCTGTGCATTTATTCATCTCCTATTAATCTCTTGTCATTGTGATTGTATTTCATTCATTCCTTATTTTGTTTAGTACTGAATTGTGTATTATTCTGTTGATGTTCCAACCATCCACTTTATTTATGGCGTGAGACTCAACTTATTATAGCGTGGCCTTTAAACTCCATCACTGCTGCAATGGTCCACTTGAACCCGTAAGGATCGTATTGCTGCACCATGTATTATATTTTTATTGCGATTCGAAATCAGTAAAACAGTGTGTCTGACTGGAAAGTGGAAACAGTAGTTGTCTTCGGAATTAAGTTGCACGTGACGTTGCCACCAATTCCACTCTGGCCGTAGGTAATCTGTGTGGAAAATGATTGCATTAAAAAGAAACATTCATTGTTTCTTATATTTGTGCATCATGTTGTTTCAGTGCTACAATTTGTCATGCTAAAGATGCGTTTCCGTCATCTTCGATCGGTTTTCATTTCCCTCCCGTGGAACAGGATAACAGCGTGAGTTGAATAAAATGTCATACTGTATTTGATGTATCCTTGCTAGATATGCATCACGATTTTTATTTAGGTTTCCTCACCAGGAAGATATGTGAATCCTGCTAGTTTCCGAAACTTCCAGCCCATTGACAGAGATAGCAATGTAAGTTTGTATTACCGCTTGTCAATATACAAATGGTAACGAAGTAATATTGTCTTCAGTGTATAAAGAAAGCTTGGAAGGGTTTGGTATCCTGCATGAGTCCATTGTCCTGTATGCCTTGTGCAGTAAGCAGCATTAATCTCCATTGAATATAATTATCACATTTATTTACACAAATCTATTCAATTTTTAGCGAGAAGAACCTGTGTCAAAAAATTATCTTGAGGTGGGATTTCATACCATTTCTAATCTTTATTATATATCTAGTTTGATACTCTCACTTTAATAGGAAAAGGAAGACAGTGGCAGCGAATATGACCCTCGGAATTTGCCGTTCTTGACATTAGTAAAAGAGTATCTTGCGCTCGAAGAAGTAAGTTATTTTAGGATCTAATTCAGACTAAATTCACATTTTTGCACAAGCATGCCAGACATCAACAGCGCAGTGAAACCCTGGGCAGACATAGGCTTTATGGTAGTTGCAAGGCCTATTATCTCGTTGCGAAATGGTGACGAGATAAAGTTCGATATCAGATTTCGGACTTTATATAAAATTCATGAGTAGTTTAAGGAAAACCACATGATTGAAACCGATTTTGCAGGTCCCACTTGGCGACACTTCTTTGATGGTTGCATTCTGCCCAAGGTCTTGCTCACCTGTGATCTAACTGGTTGATTTGATTTTTATTTGACACATTCCAGAACAAGATGCCTAACAAGTTGAATGATGTGCAGCGGAACCAAAGAAATTCATTCAAAAATGGTGATGGTCGAATGCTGGTAAGGGGATTATTTAATTTAAAGTCCATGATTGAAAAAATTAAGTATATCAATCTTACAGGATTTGACTTTGTCGATTAGAGGCGAACTGGACAAGTTGTCTGTAAATTCCAGTGACGCAAGTTCAGGAAAGAGGATTCGAGTAAGGATTCAATCAGTTCATGCAATATCTGTTGTTTGATTTGATCTGTAGCATGATTTACGTGCCTTCCAAATTCATTATAATTACTGCAATTGTAAGTGGAGTTTGAGGGCATCCGCAGAACCGCTCATGAGTTTGGTGTGGTAATATCATGGACTGCTTATAGAAATATTGTATTTTTCTGCAACCTCTCCACTTTTCATCAATATCTCTGATTCAACTCCATCATTTTCCAGAAAAAAAAGTCCCACCGTTCACATTCAAAACAAAGAGTCCTCTATGAAGTAGATCTGTGTGGCAACAACCCTCCGCAAAAGGTAATATTATAGAATTAGGTAGAAATATTATTGAAACATCTGAGGTGTAATTTTGAATATGTCTATAGAAGATATCGCCTGTGACATTCAAACAGCACTTCGTAGAAGTCTATTACACCATCAGTTTATTAAGAATTTCCTCATTTCAAAACACCACAAGACTTTGATACAATGAAAAGATTGGAAGATGTCGAAACGACTTGGAGTAGTTATGAAATCAGACAGCCAACCGGCCCTAGGCACAACTAGTAGCCGGTACATGAGTGGAACGAAATTGCTTACAAGTGCCATTTTACCACTTGGGTTAATTATTGAAACTTTCTCTTTGATGCTAGGATTTGGAGGAACAAAATGTGAACCGTGATAGCTTGTTGAGGGCATCTGACTCACTTCAAAGTCAGATTGTGAAATCTCGTGTAAGTTCCCTATAGTGTCGTTTCTCATTTCATCAAATACACTCCCTTAGATCCTCTGATATTTTTTGTATCTTCGTGTGATTGATAATTATTAGATTTCTTCGTACCAATTCAATACTCTTCTGCAGATATCTATTGTTATTAATGTATAGAACATGCTTTTCCTATAAATTCTGTGTATCTCAGATGATTCAAATTGATGCTCTACCCGACACTATAACCTGTAGGCTTCTTAAGTGATTGGAATAGATATCTATGTACATTGTGTACATACGGCGATACATACATCAAAACGTACATATGCTTTAAAATGCATTGAATGGAATGGATGTATACCTTGCAGAAGCGGACAAGAGAGAGAAGAACAAAGCCTAGATCAATTACGATGGAAGAAACAAGCCACAAAAAGGTGGGTTACCTATCAAGTATATCTGAAAGACTCCAATTAATATAAAATTGTCTCTTTACAAGGCTGGTCGTAAACACGGCAAAATAATATCTGGTGATATTGCTTTTACCGAATCTCCATTGGAAAACATGATACAGGAATCCTTGGTATGAATTGAATTCAGCTTATTATGTTCGATGTAATGAGCCTATTGCTAACAGGCGTCGGAGAAACAACATTTGAATGTCAGTGACCAAGGTGAACCGAAGCAGATGTCGAAACCCAATAACTCGGCTCTGAGATCTCGAGTAAGTTTACTTTTGGTGTCATTGGAAACCTTATCCATTAGTGATGAATCTGACTTTAATGATATTGTATTTGCGATGGTATGTTCGACCAGTGATGTTGAGGTCATACAGATCTGAGCTTCCTAATAACCTTAACAGTTTGATTTTCACATGTTATCTATATTGTTTAGAAGTCAAAGCCAAGAAAGAAGGCTAATCCTGAGTCGATTCTGCAGGAGGTCAAAGCTTGTCTTCAGGTACCCTTTTATTTCGAGCTTTTGAGTGTGCATTGAGGTGTGTAATTATTTTTTAGAGTGAAAGAAAATGTGGTAAAATGGTGCTAGAGAATGATGATCTGGACCAATCACCGAGATCTACCACCAGGAAAAAATCTGTGGTATGCATTTGCTGCAATAGTTACTGCAACATTTCTGACGCATTATGATTTCTTGTAGCAGGTATTGGTGGTGCATAATGAGGAGGATTTGAAACGCATTCCACGTCGACTTCAACCTATGCCTAAGCAACGGGTATGTGATCTGTTGCCAATTTTTGCGATGTAATATTGGATACACAAATTTTCATTTCAATTTGATCTACATTCCCATTCCAAGTATACAACTTGAAATTTGAGTTAGTTAATTTCGTAATAGTGACTGCATTCAGCTAAGTTTTTAATTCGATCTCTAGTAGTACAGCGTTATCGTTAATGGGGAAGTGAAAAATTGTGCTTGATATGTGATGTTGTTTGTTGTTTCATGTTCTCTTCCGGTAGCATTCTTCAAGTTCTTTACTTGAAAAATTCCACAGAAGTCAAGATCCGAAAAGAAGCGTCGGCCCTGAGAC
>ATSW01000876.1:0-13231 GCA_000444245.1 Botryllus schlosseri
TTGTATTGCAGTCTTGTGGTATTTTGTAATGATAAATTTTAATAATTAATCGAACTGAACTGAATTTTGGGGCACGTGGAAGCCGAATTTTGACGATAATTTGGGATGTCGTAGTAGGCCTACTGTCCGATTTATGTCTAGTCGTAGGCATATAATTCAGACGCTTGCAGTCACGATAAATACGACGAGACGTAGTCAACAAAATACTAGAGGTTGTATAATGCACATTATAGCACCAACTACACATAGCTAGTTCATTTCTCAGATTTGTTTATTCAAATAGATATTCAAATCAAAATCCACATTACTTGTTCTGGTGTTACGCTATTCGCAAAAGACTTCGTACATTTATCGATAAAGGATAGGGCAGAATGTATTCGTAGTCTCGAAATGCTTAATCCTCTGTGAATGTAAAACCTGCGCAAGATATTGATGATAGAGAACATTTTCGTGCCTTGATACCACTCATCATACTTTATGCTTATGATCATTGTGATCATTTTGAACCAAGTCTGACATAGTGCAATTCTATCTCGCATTGCAATGCATTACTGCACATCAGATTAGCAGGGACTTAAATTCTGTCTGTTCCCCGATTCCTGAACACCATGTTCTTTGTTGAAGCACTATGTGAAATCTATGAAGGAGATCTTGGCTATTTGGCAATTCATTTTACGGTTTGGACTCGCAATATACATGGTCTCGCTAGTTAAACAGATTGCTTCTCTAAGTCAGTTTCCGTTCTTCCAATCACTTATATGACAGGATGTGCCTTTCATAAAACGACGCCATGCGGCACGTCACTTTGCCCTGCTATCAAAGATCAGTTCCTAGCCCTTACTTAAACAAGAATGCCCGGGTTTGGTGCAACGGTGTTGGCATGGATGGAATTGTTGAAATACTTCCGCACAGGGACCACTATTGGACCCTCGACAACTTCCTGAATCCAATTGAACGACGGGAGATCGTAACGTTTGTGGGAGAATGGTCGAGTGACGAATGCAATTTTTAAGCTCTTTTGAAATGACGTCATTCGATAACCTCAACAGTATTGGCACCTATTGATGTGCTGAGGATGCGTGTGTCCTTGTGTTCCCGGACAGGATGCAATCGAATCATAATTCAAAGCAGCTGAATTACCTTCAATATACATTGTTAATAAGGATTAGTGAACATGAAGATGCATACTAGCGTAGTAAATTATCATTGCATAATTTCATGATGTAAATACGACCTTCATGCAAATGTGCATAAAATAGCATGTGGTTTGCGATCTGTTTTACCATGATCATTGCTGTTAACGACTACATTCTGAGTGGGTTGTTCCTGCGATGTTTATTTATTCCATAAAATATACCACCGGAATAAGATCGCGAGAAGACATTTGTTGTAAAAATTGTTAACAGGGTGACAACAAAACTATACTTAATTTTGCAGAAAGAATTCCTGGTCTAGAGCACGAGCTTGGGAAGCTATATTACGACGAATGTTTTTCTAGTAAGTGATTTAAACATCTGTTTCAATGCCTTGTCTAATGATACCTAATTAGGTAACGCTATTGTCACCATTTGTTTATTTTACAATTGAATTGTTGTTTCCTCGTAACTGACCTTAGTTTCATGAAGTGAAGCAAACCAACAAAAAGATAAAGCATGCTGTAATCTGCATTTACTTGCTATAAAAAATAATTCTATATCATATCACCTATATGTGCTTATATAGGTCTTGCAAAATTTTGTATTCCTATCTGCGACATTTATACTACCGTTATTTTGTATTTGCGTATAGAACCATGCAAGAACAACGGTTCGTGTACCGCCCAGCAGAATACTTTTCACTGCGAATGCCTTCCCGGATATACAGGTAGTGACATTGATCTGATACAGAATAATCAAATATGTTTTGTTAAATTGCGGGCACTAGTTGAGTGTGATTGTAATATACACAGGAGCAATAACCAGCAATCAGACAAATTCGTTCCACCTCTAGTAGAATGTTAGATCAATAACTTATCAAGTATATGGACATAAAGAACCCTTCACAAAATGTTAGCTTTCCCGATATGCTTTATTAAAATGATATATCATGATTGCCTGATAAAACGGTCCTAGAAAAATATGTGATTCGTAATGCATATTGAATATTTTATTCAAGGTAAATCCTGTGAGATTGAGATCGACGAATGTTTATCGAGTCCCTGTGCCGAAACGTCGAATTGCACAGATTTACTTAACGGATTCAGGTTGGTTATGCTTGATAACAACTATAGCGAAATTAAGGTATCTGATAGGCGTCGTCAAACATGTGAGATTACTTATCCCCGAATGAAATGTATGTTTTATTTCGCCGTGAGAGTACTGCGCACGAGTATTGTTCAACTGTAATATCAGTGCTTCCCCGCCGGTGGATCGCTAAGCTATTTCAGGTGATTCATTTTCGTGTTCCCGCGATTAAACAAGCCAATATACGTTCTCTTGCTTTAAATTCAATCCTTTTGCGATCATAATCGATGCAGGCCGCGTTCCCGTGCTCAAAATAATTTGCGAGTCGGATTTTCGTGAGAGTCAGTTGGATTGGAACGCGAAATTTGAGAGCGAGTCAGTGTGTATGCCTGGGAATAGGAATTAATTCCGTCTCCTAAGGCTTTGCGAACGTTTTCTTTAGGTATTCATGGTGTTTGTCGACTACTATAATCATTTACACCAGGCCGATATTCTTCATTTTTATTCCGTAACTGCCGACTTATAGCACGACCCAATTTTAGGCTTTTTGTAAGACACCGCTTACGCGAGTAGGCTAGATAAACCTCCAATACTTAGGTATAGGATTTCTGAACACGACCTCGGTCGGACTCGAAGTCGCATCCCATTGGTGTCGCAGCCGCGGATTATACTACTACGCTATCTCGCCACTTTTGCAAACATTGACAGGACATGGATATTAGGGCTGTTCAAAAATAACTTTTCTTTCGGATTCCAACCATTCACTGATTAAATTGTCAGGTTACCCTAAAAAACGCTGCACACCAAATTTGGTTCAATTTTTACAAGTATAGGACTCCGCAGATCGAATTAAAAATTTTAATTTATTATGGAAACTAAAAAAAAAAAATTCAAATTTTTCTGCCAACGCCATGAAATTGTTGAGCTGTCTTCAAAGACCTTGCAAAACAAATTTGAGTCAATTCCGACCAGTAGAAGCGGAGTTATGTTGATAAATCGCGGATTTACCACTGATCAAGGATAATTCTAGGATTATCATCGAAAAACTCGAAATTGACTCAAATTTGATTTGCAACGTCTTTGAAGTCAGCTTATCAGTATCATGGGGTTGGCAGAAAAATTTGAATTTTTTTTTTTTAATTTTCCATAGTAAATTAAAAATTTTAATTGGATCTGCGGAGTCCTACACTTCTTAGAATTGAACCAAATTTGGTGTGCAGCGTTTTTTAGGGTAACCTGACTATTTAATCAGTGAATGGCTGGAATCCGGGGAAAAAAAGGTTTTTTTGAACAGCCCTAATGGACATGGACAGGAGCAATTCTGCCTGATTTGTCGCTATATCAGCAAATAGTTGCCTCGACAAAATATACTCTGAACCCCTTTGTGTTCGTAAAAGTCGAATTACTGATTGGATACGCGCCTCTCGTTTGTAATCATTTGCTATGTATTGTAGGCTTGAAACTGAAACTGAAAGCGAATGTGCCTCACGTGCCTAGTGTGTCCTATATTGATAACATATAACAGCTTATTGGTATAATCGGCTTCCCTTCTCGTGAGTCGTGACGGAACAAAGCCATTCTCCTGCAATTATTACTATATTTACCTGGGTTTACGTAGTCTTAACATCAACCCATGCCTTCAGTTAAGAGTTGCTGGTTTAGTGTATTCGACAAAACGTCACAATGCAACATTGAAATAAACAGACACGGAATTGGCCCAAATCTGTTGTTGTGTTGTAAAGAATCGGCATATACCTAATCACAACCAAATACCGCAATTGAGATTATAAATATGTAACCTAATTATTACGTTTTTTTCTCTAAGATGCGATTGTGATGCTGGTTATGCAGGACTACTTTGCAATGAAGAGATCGATGAATGCTCTAGCACGCCTTGTCAAAACGGTGCAACTTGTGTGGACCGTGTCGACGCCTTCTCCTGTGACTGCGAAAACGGATTTTCGGGTAATCTCTTCGCGAACTCTCTTTTAGTACTAGGGTTATACAAAGTAGTCAACGGGTCGTAAATATTTCCACCTAAATTTGCCCGCCAAAGTAACACCTATACCATACCTAATTTCGTGTCGGTGTTCAAAGTGGGCGATTCAAAGGTGTTCGAAGTCGTCGATGATAATTCAGCACATGTATGCATGTAGAATTAATAAACCACGGTACTTTCCTACACCATTACACAACGTAACGATGTAAGAGCTTTGCTAATACAATCGACTGTTTTACATATTATCATCGTTGCGTCTGGTGCAGATCAGTTTATCGGAACTATCTGGCACAATATTCAAATTTCGTACCTTTCTAGTTGATAATTGTTATCCAAATGCACCCTCTAATTCCTATGGCGAGATATCAAAGAGCTGAAATTGTTTTTCGTGGGCTGGTAATGCGTACTTTTCCCTATATCAGTGTATGCTCTATGTCAGGATTGTTGTGTGAAATCAACGTGGACGAATGCGACTCGGATCCATGCTTGAACAACGGAATCTGCGTTGATGAAATTGCCGCCTTCCACTGTGAGTGCGAAGTGGGATATAGCGGCGCTGTGTGTCAAACTGACATCGATGACTGCGCTGATAACCCCTGCCTGAATGCGGCAACATGCATTGACGGAATCAATGAGTTCAGGTTAGGATCAAACCAAGTGTATATCGTAGTGTTTTGTTATGTGTGAAGCAGTGATGGTCAAAGTATAGTCATCTTTGGTACTCAAGTAGGAATAGCGTAAGGCTGTAAATTTCTGATCTATTACGTGTCGATGAAGTCTCTATACTCGAATTAGTAAGTATGTATGGCAGTGAATTTAGTAATTAGCACTTGCCCTAGAACTGTGATCTGACTCTTCAAAATGTGTAATCGCGAATCAAATGTTTATCAAATCATCCCTCTCCATGTCCAAGTTGTAGTTATACCTAGAAGTCATCTGAATCATCCATCAGCTTGAAAATTGTCTCAGTCGCAAATAAAACTGACGCAGAAGTTACATCGCAGCTGATTAAGCAGTCGCGACATGTTTCAGTTACTCTTTGCATATGTCTTCATGCATTCAATTTAGGATATTTGATCAGTGATTTGAAACTAGTAACACAATTATTATTAAATACTTGTGAATTAAATAATAGATATCACTAATTATGTCATAATGGTTTCATCACTATACTGTAATCATAAAACTTCTCGAAAGATTGGGACGTGTTATATGCCGACAACTGACTTGGACAATTGCATTTTTATGATATATTGCATTCTTGTAGATGTGTCTGTGCAGCCGGGTTTAGAGGTGACTTTTGCGCCGAAAACATCGACGAATGTGCCAGCGATCCTTGCGTTCATGGAGAGTGTTTGGACTTGGTGGACTCCTACAAATGTGCTTGTCCGCCGACGTATTTAGGAGTTCATTGTGACGAAGGTAATAGGAGTAGTTTCAACCATCAACAGTAACATTCAACCGTTTATACCTACAGTGTTTTCCGCCATGCAATATCCATCTGCTTATAGAAATTAGTACATTTGACCGGATTTCTGCACATAGTTGTGGCCATGGCGCTGTTAATTCAGTGGGCGTTAACTGTCGGGTGATAAAAACGTTTTGATGTGACCAAGAGAGAAAACAGTAGATTAGTATTCCAACTTTATATCACTCCAAGCTTGTTGACTTTTGGTAATCGGGAGCCATGATGTCATCCCGAGAAAATTTTGAAGAAGTAGACCGCTACTATTAAAACGCCGAGGACAACTGCTTTAGCCTATATTTAGAAGTACGCGATCTGATGTATGTGTAATTTGTTCAATCGTTCACAGGCATATTTATATATTCAATATGCAATTGATATTGTCTTAATAAGCGAACATACAATTACAGTTGGAGATCCATATTTCGATCTGGGCTTCAACAGGCCGAATACCTATCACCATTCGAGGATCGACTACGCATTACCGAACATGACTGAGGTTACGATATCGCTTTATCTCAAATCGAACTCGACTGAGACCTATGGAACGCCCTTTTCCTATGCTGTTGGAGATGGCCTGGAAGCAGATACACTCGCTTTGACCGACTTGGCTGCGCTAACTTTGTGAGTGGATTTGATACCGTATGTAGTTGAAGTGTGGTAATGCTAATCATACGATCACACTTTAATTCATTCCCGGCAGAAATGTGTCTAACCGTTCTTCGCATGATTCTAGCGATACTTTGACTAGACAACTGTGTCGTCGTGTCTTGTGGTGACAGTGCTGATACTACCTTCGAGTCAAAAGTCATTTGGACCAAATTCAGTGCTATGACGACCTACCTAACAGAATATATATATGCATGGTTTCAAATATGTTTTAATACAAGCAGTTGCTATTTAATAAATACTAGTCAGCCCTCAAGTTTACTGGACCGCGACATGACATATCGATTGCGCCTTTCGTCACATGCCACTTCATTTTATCGCTTGTCCTTTTGTATCATATTCTCTTTATCTTCATTCAGTGTGCATGCCTCCTCTTTACATCGCTTGGACCCGGGTGGTTGTCTGATTTTAAAGACTACTCCATGTCGTTTCGACAGTCTCGTATCTTTTCATTATATCTCTGTGTTGTGGTGTTTTGAAATGACGAAAATTCTTCATACTTATACTGATACTGCTACCATTCGAGTCCATTGTAACGGCAGTTGAAGGCTTGCTCATGCTTTTATGGCTATGATGTTGGTGCTGACGGAGTTGATCATATCAAACATCGATTATTAATGAATTTGCAGCTATGTCAACGGAGAATTCAGAGTCACCGACTTGAAGCGTATCAACGACGGCAAATGGTATTTTCTCACCGTCACTTGGACTAGCGAGGGCGGGGAGTGGTCCGTTTATCTGGACGGTACCTTGGAGGATTCGGGGAAAGGACTTGCGACCGGTCAGACCATCCCGGGTGGCGGCGTGTTAGTGATCGGCCAGGAACAAGATACTCTGGCGGGGGGATTTTCTGCGTCGCAAGAGTTTTTGGGTAAGGTCCAATACTTCAACACGTGTCGTCTTTATTAAAGCTGGGCACGACGATCTTAGTACTTGAATCCGAGTCAAGTATCAATTATGTTGATTCAAGTTAAGTATAGTATGGGTCGTTTTTTCGAACAACTGATATATGCGCTCTTGGCCCTAGTAGTTTTTTGTCAACGAGAAATATGGTGTCGATACTGTCTTTCAACCAGAAGTCTCGAAACGTTCGATAGATAGTATTTTAGCATCAAATTTTCTAGATTTGACAGATTTTGTCGACTGTTAATTTGCAATGAGAACTCGGGGCTATATAGAACTATTGTTCTACTATATAATCATTGATCATATGTCCCGACTACGCCAACTATTGTGGCGCCATTGTTCTTCAGCGCCCCCATACCTTCCCATGAGCCCATCGCCCCCTATGTCGCCCCGAGCGTTTTCTCCTTCTTCAAAATTAAAACGTAGGGGCGCTGGAGCCCACGTTGAGAACCCCTGGATTTGAGGGGGGTCCAAAATCTAGTATTAAGCTTTGCCTACGATTTAAATTGACATACATATAGTCAGAATTTGGAACAAAGTGAAAATTTGTACCTTTAACACGATCAGAATGAAAATAATAGCAGTAATAGGTATTCATGGACACAATATTTTTGCAATCAAATCCGCAGCATGGTACGAAGCCGGATGTGCAAGATTAGAAAATTATGTGTAACATGTAACTGGTGATATTTTTTCTTGTGGCCGCACATGGCGACATATTTGAGCATTCGTAGTCACCTGTTACTATTATGGCACTGAAATAAGTGGTAGCGTACTCGCGTACTCGACTGGAAGCCTAATACTCGTCGGAATCGAAACAACCCAAGTACTCGATTTTTCTGAGCAATCCATAAGTTCAGTTTATTAATAATAATTCGGTTCTACCTTTTCATATTGTTCAAATAGGTTTCGTTCACATGTGCTGCTTATTGGAGTAGCTTACATTTATGAATACTTATGCCCCAACCGTTACCGGCTAAAATGCAGGTTACCTACTATTAAGGTCATGAAACTATTTTTTGAATCAATTTGCATTATTGCACTTGATCATATCACGATAGTAGCTGGTGTGTATAAAGTACTAGATATAACATTCATTAATATCAAGTTTGTCGTCACCATGACATACATAGGAAAATATCCTTATTGTATCTCGAAGACTTTTCGCGTACCGCTAATCAACAATTGACTAAACTAAAGGGATTTAAACAGATTTAAAGGTGAATCGCATTCTGCAAGCTACTACATTACAATTACAATGATCGACAAGATAAGGTAATGGAGGAGCGTTCGACTTCTTCATCGGTAGGTTGTGGTTTAGTCAGCGGCCGGGTCAGACCAAAGACCTGATCAGTAACAGTGTGGTATTCATGGCTTCCCCGCTTGGCTCTCAGCGTCATCGGGATAGCGTATATGGGTGGTGCAAGACTTAGAAAACCTTACAAGGCTATATCCGTACCTTCGTTGTCCAATGGCATATGCACGTCACACACGTATGATATGCATATGTACAGATCTTGTGCATGTATATCAGGAGTCCGTGTCCACAAAACATCACAAGGACAAAATATATTACGTCTACGTCCTTTTCCTATCCCTATTCCAATTAGAATTGAAACCGATGTTTAACAAAAGCCTAGAACGAAAGTGGGCCATGCTGTAAGTCAGCAGCTAAGGAATCTTTTAGAAAATATTGACCTGGTGTGGAATGACGATCGATGTCGAAACCCAATAATTACTGAAACATCAACATCAATAACAATTTACCAAACAAACTAACTTACACCTAACGCCATGAGACGTTTTTCACTGGATTTGGTGGTGCATGTTCAAACGCTTTATCGTTAAAAAATTACGATTATGATTATGATTTTTCTGTACACCAGGTACTATTTCACAAGTCAACTTTACGATTACGCGATGCCCCCCGGGAAAGTGTTGCTACTCTGGAGAAACTGTGCGGATAACACGGGCAATGTACGGGCGTGGCCGGAGTTTGCCGGCGGTATTGTGGGGCGGTTGGAGAAAACTTCGACGCGATTCTGCCTGCCGTGTGCGGAGATCAGTTCGGATGAAGGAACTATTGTTGAGAAAAACGTGGGTTGCGGTTTTTGAGTTAGCTGTATTTGATGTTTGCTTGCTTGCTTGAGTAATATCTGATTCTGCTTATACCGATCGATCATAATTAGGGCTGGGCACAATGATTTCAGTATTCGCATCTGAATAGTGTATTAATTCTAATGATTCGAGTGGATTAATAAGAGTTGATGTTTTCGAGCAGCGGCTTATATATAATGGGCCGTGAACCGACGCGCGTGGCTGTTTTTTTTATCTTGCAAATTGAAATAACGTAGTAAGCAAAACCATATTTGGCAGTCAGGTGGTTGTGATGACCTTCTCTTTAGTCGGAAAATGTCTCCTAAGTAGTAATCATATCTGCTGACATCGACGGTAGTGCCAAAAAGGTGCACCATTACAAATAACTCTGGTCTACATCACTGAATTCATGAAATCATCATTGAGTATCTTGGAATATATGTTTTCATCCATTTCATTACAGGCAGATCATCTTATGACGTTATCCTGCGCGACAGGATATAAACCACTGTTCCATGCTAGCAATCGCCCGCGTTACGTTTTCTGGTGCGGCAACGATGCAAATTGGCGGCTATACACCGAGGTCGTAAAGCCTGAGAAAATAAAATGTGAAAAGATAACGTGTGGCGACATTGGAAGTGTAAGTGCCTGCAATACATTTTTAGGTTCCCAACAAGATAACGTAATGATGGAGCGTCCTACTTCTTGATCGGTAGGTCATGGTTTGAATCCCCGGTCGGGTTGGACCAAAGTCCTAATCAGTAAAACCGGTATCCATGACTTCCCCGCCTATAGCGTTCCAGCATATCACGGACAGGTGGTGCAAGATGTAGAAAGCCTCCAAGGCTATTTCTTCACCTTCCTTGCCCAGTGACACATCATCATCGTCATGCCCTCATGCTATGCATATGCAAAGATCGTGTATGGGTATCGTGAGTCGGTGAATATGCGGCAAAAAAATCAAGGTCACAATGTACAGCGTCCTATTCCTATTCCCGTTATCTTCAAACAGAGGTAGCCAAAGTATCCAGAGTTGGTATTTTTAGTATATATGGAGGTAACGCTATTACTATTGACTTCGATACAAGCGGATGTAACTATGTACAAGGCATGTCCAAACTATTTCAAGTGGGAATATAAATGGAGGTCTGACTACCACAAAAGTGAGCAGATTTAAAAAAAAATTATTTGGTAAATGGACACATACCTTTTGCAGTTCATCGAAGGATTCTTCTGCCGAAATTACAGAGTACATCATGGCCACTAACGCAAAATGTAGCAAAAATATGATAGTCAGTACGAATACCATTTAGTGGGCACATTGCAGCTTGATATACTGCATACCTGTCACGAGGCACGGAGATTTCATTTAAATTACGAACCCAAAACTGAGTATTTGGTCAACTAAGGGACATAAATACGATTTTGTTACATTGTTATTTGTTAGCTGTCTTCTGGGTTGTCAGTCAAATAAACTGTCATTGAAAGGCAATTGAATCTGAATAAGATTTGCTATTCAATAAAACTGTAGCCATTGCAAACTATCACTCAAACGAGTTGACGCTTAGTTCTGCGTTTTCCGCAAAACCCAATTTGTGGATTCGTAGCTGGGACCATTATTTGCGTGAACTGATTTACAACATGCATGCTCAAATACTACGGATTCATTGTATAATTTGTTTCTCCTTTAAATTCATTTCCTTGGTCTTGCATATATATTGGCGATATAATGATTGCTAGCAAAACTTCGTTATCGTGATCAATATTTTTGTACCGGTATTAATGTTTTAAAATTGCCACTGCTCACGGTTTTAGATTTCGTTGGGATCAGTGATATTCACGGATGGCAAATACGGAGATGTGGCTAACTACCGTTGCGAAAGTGGATACGAACCAATCGGTGATGAACAGCGGACTTGCCAAGCAAATACGGTTTGATATTGCATAGTTGTTGTATTTTGTTGAGAACTACGGTAACTAAGAGTATAATAAAGGGATGTACCTTATGAAAAACACAATTTCATAAACCTGTCGGTCCATTTCCAAATTTTCCATGGGTTGGAGCGCTGGTCCCAAATCGAGTATCAAGCTTTGAGTAAAACATAAATTGACATAAGGCAGAGTCAGTGTCACAATTAATTGTACTGTTAAAATTTACACCGTTTACACGATTAGAATAAAATAACGAAAGTCGCGCTAACAATAACTGTTAACTGGGTATTGGTCACATAAAAGTCATACTCCGTCACAGTGGCATACGAACTTCTAACTAAATTTGTAGAACTGTTCGAGTTAGATTTCAGTGACGAAAATAGTGGAAGTCGTAGTCTGTGTGTTTATAATGTCAGGATATCGTAGTAGGAGTCGGTTTGTTGCAAATGTCTGGAGTCAACTGTGGAGTCGTCAGTTTCGACTTCACAGCTCTGGGCGCTATTTCATGCGTTCGTGACAAGCCTACGTGCCTCTAGCGCTGTAAATGTTTGATGGTTGAATTCTGAGCATACGCCTTTTAGGAATGGTCGGAAGCCAGGAAATATATATATATAAAGAGGTTTTATTTATGTCATAAGCCATGCAATGCAGAAGGCAATTTTAGTAATCATTCAAGTATTCAAATGAGATAATTTCCACTGTCCAACTGAGATTAGATCTTATCGACAGGGAGACACGATATGACTGAAGTCACACTTTCTTCCCTCACATAAGTAGGGTAATGAAACGCGAAAACAAGTGCATACCAAAATATATGAGACAGCGATCTAACATGACGGAAGTTGCTTACATTGTTGAATGTTTGAGCCTCTATGCGACAAAAACAATAACAATAACAATTCAACTAACAAAGTGCTGCTTTTATTATAACATTTAAACATAAAAAAGCAACTGCTGCATTTAGTCAAATACATCTAGTGACATCACTATCCATGATGATATGATACATTTTTAGTAATTGAATGAAATACTTGTGCTCCCTCAATTTTGTCTCATAGTCACCTCTTGTTCAAGCAACGATTGGATACCAGCGGAACAGGCTTGTACCTTCGTTGCATTTCTTCGAGGCTGTGATGGCACTTACCATGTTTTTATCACGTATAACCCAATGAAATAGTCTCAAGATTCCATGCAATCCTCTCTTTGAATAGCGCTGGTCGGGAACCCCTCCAACCTGCGAAGACATTGATGAATGCAACATCGAAGGTTCTTGCCATAGAAAGGCCAACTGCACCAACACTGTGGGAAATTACTCTTGCGAGTGCGTTCACGGATGGAAAGGTAAGCCAAGTACAATCCTCCAAATGCTATAAATTATATAACACAACTGTTGCATTTCCGCTTGCATGGATTTTCGATTGTGTGTTGACGTCATAATATATTGGTTCAGAAATTAGTGTTGTGCTTAAAATTTTCTGAAATGATATCAATGGACTAGATTGAGAGATATTTTCTGGTAATATCGAGAATGAATATCAGTTAGCTTGTGGCAAAACAGATATTATAATACATGGTATAACTTATATCCCCTCTTCTGAACGAATGTTGCATTTCTGCATCATAAGACACATAGTATTCTCCATTCAGGCCTGTCCACTGCTTTGTACAATGCACATTGATTCCATGATTATCATAAGAACTTATTGCATATATAACGTTTGGTGATAGCTTCTTGATCGGTAGGTCGGGGGTTCGATCCTCGGCCGGGTCAGACCAAAGATCTGATTAGTAACAATGGTATCCGTGACTTCCCTGCTTGACGCTCATGCATTACTGGGATAGCATGGAGGGATGGTGCATGACATAGAAAGTCGTACAAGGCTATATCTGCACCTCCCTTGTCTAGCGGTATATGCACATCATGCACTCATGGTACTGAGA
>ATSW01000887.1:0-14540 GCA_000444245.1 Botryllus schlosseri
ATCATCATCATCATTGGTTTATTAGCAATTTTATCAGTTCAATACACCACAAAAAATGCGATACAATGAAAAGAAAGGAAGATGTCGAAGCGACTAGGAGTTGTCTATGGTCTCATCCGAGTAAGCGGTATATTATAAAAGCGTAGAAGTCGGCCGTGCTACAAGTCGGCAGCTACGGAATAAAAATGAAGCAAATTGGCCTGGTGTAAATTACCATAGTTGTAGACAAACAACAACAACCAACTTTATGCATTCTGTCGTTTGCAGTTTTGGCAGCTTTACAACGCGTACGCTTTGACGCGACTGTCTTTCAAGTACATGTTCGTGGATTGGCAGGTGAACAGTGATGCTTGCAAATCCAACTTTATGAACCTCATTCGATTCACATATTTTCGTATTGCTATAGGTTCCGGCGATCGCGGTGCTATTTTTCGTTATGTTCTGTGGAAACTTTTTTACGACGATTTCTGTCGTGTACCACAAAGTGAAGAGCAGATCGACCAAGTCGAAGAACCAATGATCTGGATATCGTCAGTCGATTCCAAATTTCAATCCGCCCTACATGGATTGTTATACGTAATTTGCCGCAAAAATGATTTCGAACCTTTACTGGTTGAGCTTACTACGAATATTCGCGCTCGCGTTGAGCAGTGTTACGCAATGGAGTTGAACGAGCTCGAGTAGTGTACAGTGCGCACTCAGTCGTCACGATTTTCGTAATTAACGAACGCTATGGTTTCGTCATAGTTTCGTCCCTGTTGTTATCTTGCTAAATTCGTTATTCGTCTTTATGCGAAATTCCTGTTGGTTCGTTCCGAGTAAAACACACATGATGACGGTGGGAACGCTCTCGTGTAAGTGATGTCCCTGGAGAACTGAAAAATGAGCAATGTAGTGAACTATTTTCTGTAGACAGCAGATGTCAGCGTCGTGACTAGAAAAAAAAAACGCACATAAAGTTTGGCTGCGCACTGCGCAGCGGTGCTCACCTGCAGCAGTAAACAAAACCCTGTGGCGCTACGTGTTTGGCATTTATGAACGAGCATATCGCGTCAGATAAGAGCTGATGGAGTTGGCGCTATCTTACAAAGTTTCATCAAGGTCGTGGACTACTGTCCGGCGCAGGGCGTGGTATGAAAATATTTCCCATACATTTCATACTTAGGCAATTTTGCCAGACCCTTCACAATGATCCAACTTCCAATTTGCCAAATCGATTGCATAATGCATGCCTCAGAAAATCGTTCACTGACAGGTCTATGTTCATTGTTCACATCTGAAAGTGCGACTCAGACTCCACCCACACCTGTCGACATCTATTTGAAGACAAACAAGTTGTACAACTCGCATATGAAGCAAAATAATAATAATAATGATTATTCCAATCTAAATATCATAAAAACGAATTATATTCGACCCCTGTCTCGTTTCAGATTATACATTTCGCTTATTGTAGCTTCCACTTCGTAAACTTCGAAGAGGGGTTTTAACCTGACTCTGTGAATGTAGCAGTTACATGAATATATATATATCAATTTGTTGAACTTGGAAGTAATTTATTTCCTGCACTTTGCCAGGATGATCACCACGCAACATCTTGACGTAAAAGCCTTATTGTAAATAACATATGTAGCCTGTCTCGGAGCAAGGTTACGCCGTGCCTGCCTCCAACACGCATTGTAAGTGTAACTTCATTAAATCTGGTTATCTCTGATAGAAGAATGGACAGTTGGACACCCGGGTGTTGGCTAATTAAGCTAACGAGTATGACCCACTCATTGGCGGGGGAATTGGACATTGGATCCGCTGTCGCAAAATCCCTAATGATTGTAGCGGTGTAAGATTGCATTGTAAGATATATATTATAATGCCAGTGGTTCCCAACCTTTTCCCACCTACGTACCATTTCGAGGTATTATATGCATGTGCTCGCGTAGCCTACCACCTACATAAGTTACGCTCGCCAACTGCGGTCAGAAATGCTTCCACGGTGTTGAGCTGCCGAAGGCAGCGAAACTGAAAATAAACTGCCCATTTTAAGGCACAGTATATGATTTATGTAGTGGATCTATTTGGAATTCTTGTGTTCATGTATATTAAAACGTGATTTGGTTAGGTAGAATCCCAATGCTATACGACTAGATCTCTTTCCCGTAGGCCGTCACTGGTGGGATTGCCCCTACCCACAATGACGAGGCTTCAAAAAACTCAAAATCAACCCCACTTGAACTGATAACTCCCTCCGGTCGAAAAAAAACAGAATCTACTCGCGTACCACCTGGAAGACCTTTACGTAGCCTACCACTAGTGGTTCGCGTACCACAGGTTGGAAACCGCTGTTCTAATGGGACAATACATTTGTTTCATGTGATTTTGTAGATAATATCTCCATATCACTACAGGGTTCTGGTTCTAGAAATCCCTGGTTCTGGTTTAAATCAGTGCGATTTATTTCAGGTTTTTACCCCTGATTTTTTATTTTAATTCCACCCCGCTGATTTTATTGATTTCTTTGCGTCTGTTATACCTTCTGGAGAGATGCATGAATAATGAATATGGTTTATTATTGGAAACCATGTGCATTGTTCATAAACCGAACATAGCCTACTTTTTCCCATCCAGAGACCACTTCAGATGTCATCAATGATATACTTATGATACATATGCTAGTGCTATTAGGGCTGATCAAAATCTAGTACCATAGGGATTCTATTATTATGAATCGAACATAAAGTATAGAGTTGCCATACGTCCGGAATTTCCCGGACGTGTCCGGAATTTCACTGTTTAAACTGCGTCCTGGAGGAACTTTTAAAATATGCCTAAATGTCCGGAATTTTTAAGGTTTGAAAAAGGATCAAAATGTTTTCGTAAATCAACAGAAACGATATTATTTTAGGGAGATTTATGTCACTTGAAATTTGTCTTCGCGCTGTGCGCGATTTAGTGTCACATTCATTGATTTTAGGAAGTGTCTACTTGATTTTAATATGTGAATCACCACTCTCGCAAAACAAGCAATTTTTTTTTTAAATAACCATCATTTACTGAGATGAGTCTACTTGTAATCGCAATTATAGGAGAACGGAATATTGCTGGGGTCGGTGAAGGCCATGATTCAGATGCTTTAGTCAACGCTCTTGGCTATTGGGGTCGTTTGTCTTTATACTGGGGTTCGCGAAGGTGTTGAACGTAATCAGCTTCCAAAATCTGCCGTGAGTAAGTCTGGGCAAAAGTGCTGACCGTTTTGCAGTAATCAGCTTATAAAATTCTGATTATCAAAACATTTTCAAATTAGAAATGGAGTCGCGACCATGAAAGGTTGAAAACCACCGGATGTGCAACCTGTTTGTGCGGATCTGCATTAGGCTCATGAATAGTCTTATCCGTTGCAGAAGGATGTGTCGTCTGATACCTGCTAGAGTTGTAACCTGAGTCCCAGGCAATGTTCCCTCTAATTTTTAATGGGTCTGCGCGCACTCACCAAATCACTGCGCAGGACCTTGTAAAACAGTGCGTATAACGACTAAAAAAACGGTCATCACTTCAGATTTTTTGTGCGCAACTTAGATTTTCAGCGCGCAGAGACCGTGAAAGTACTGCGCATTTGCGCACGTGCGCAGCTTAGAGGGAACATTGGTCCCAGGTAATGTGTGGCTGGGTGAATATACTTAGCTCGTGGGTAGTAAGACGCACGTTCCTGCGTTAAGTCCTTGATCTGACAACTTCAACGTGAATGCATGAATGCAACGACAGTGTTGCCTCAGATAGATATATTGGTCGAATATGCATGCAATATACAGTAGGATATCGCAGATGAGTCTTGTTTGTAATTGAAATGCACGAGCTGATAAATGGTAAGTCACGTGGTAGCTACTTCTACTTTGTAATATTTTGTGGTCGACTTACATACTTTTCGCTATTTTCAGTTTGTCAAGTAGAAGTAGTTTAATCCACCAATCAGGAAGATAGCCTGAGCAATTTTGGGGCTGTTTTCACGGATTATCAACATTTAACTTTCATAAAAGTTGAGTAATGTCCAGAATTTTCGGCGCGCTCAGTGGATACGGCGTATGGATACGGTGTATGATTCCACAAAAGTATCGGTCAATATAATTTAGGCAGCGGGTTGACGTGGTTCTGCTCACACCGGATTGTCGCCCTTCGCCCATATGAAATATTTCATCACAGTTACATATGGCTCATCATAACATTTGAAACCGATGTGTCGCAATCTAGCATTTACTTATCATATCGTAATCTAGCAGTCCATGGCGCGTCCTAATCTGGAAAAAAAGACGCTGAATATTTTTTAGTTTCAGAGCTGTTTTAGCATAGCACCTTTGAAACTTTTTGGAGTAAAGACATAAAATACATTTTCCGCTTTTAGAAGTAGGATTTATATTTTACTTTCAGTTCCCCATATCATATACTTTAAGTTCTAATTACTATCAGTTCTTTTGTTTGGATAACATGTTGAAATATAAAAGCAAGTGTAGTAAATGCCTTTAATTTCCATATTTCTTGTTAACGTTTACGTTAACGCAAAGTGTTTACACCGTATCCTGTACAACTTTTCCGTATTGCTCTTCGGCTAAAGTACGGGCCTTATAATATGGTGGAGTGCGCCATACCATAATATTTTTTAAAACTTGCTGTTCGATTAAACAAAGGATTAGAATCGTATTTCCATATCAATACTATCATTTTCATCCCATGATGCGGAAAAATGCTTATGCTGTCGAAAATTGAATACCTCCTGGTATGCATCAATATGAATCAAGCTCGGCAACTTTCGCATAGCTCAATTTGCACCTTTTGACAATCCATGAGGACAAATTGCGATCGTTTTCACAGCTACCTACTTACTTGAGTAGATTTAAAGTCAGTCAATTCTACTTCAAGTAGTTTGAGGCTGGTTATGGAAGAAGTACTTCTACTCGTACTTGAGTTGCGTTTTTTCGTCGCTACTTCTACTTCTACTTGAGTGGCTTTCTTGACTACTTTGACCACCTCTGGCTTATGCTCATGCTTTTGTAGCGCACTTTATTGCGCACACGATTCAAATGATAATCTCTATTCGTGATGCTAAAATTTCTGCGTCATGTTCTGACAAGATGACTGTAAAGCAGTGCTTTTCAACCTGTGTGACGGTTCGCACTTGCGCGAATGAAAAAAAAATTCACTGCGAATGACAAGCGTGGTGCGAGTGGTGCGAATGAAAATCCGGATGAGTGCGAATGAAAATTGTCCGTGTCTCTCACTTTTTCTAACGCGGATTAATTCAAATCAAGTTAATACGATATTAAGTAGGGTTACCATACGTTTCCCATTTTTTCAAGATTTTCCACCAGTATTCTAAGTTTCAAAATTTTGAAAAAGTGTCCTCCTTTCCCGATTCCAAATATGGTAACCCTATATTAAGTACAGTGAGACCGTAACTTTTGTCGTTTGGAAGCAGTTCGAAAAACTTATTGGTAGCTGTGCTTTTCTAGTTCACAAGTAAGGAACACTCTCGATGGGTGTATATTGGAAAGTTTGAGGGAATATTTCCGCGCGAGAGGGTTAAGTCATTGCCCGGATAAAAGAATTAGTGGAATCGGTATCAGCAGTTGCTCGAACTCGGAAACATCCTCCGTGTACGGACCTTGTATGTAATAGTAGCCGATGCCAGTGTTGACATTTTGTATATTTGAATGCAAAATATTGGAATTTCGGCACGTATTCATGTTTGTTAACAGCAGAATTTTGCGTTTATTCAACTATAACAATTAGCACATTACATCTGTAACAAGTGTTGTTTACTCGTCTACCATACCCACACTAGGGGTGTTCAAAAATGTTAGGCTACCTAATTTAAGCCTACGCACCAAATTTGGTTCAATTCCAGCCAGTAGCAGTGTTGGGATGACTCGAGTCATGACTTGGCTCGAGTCAGACTCGAGTCAACTTTTTCGTATGACTTGACTTGACTCGAGTCACTTTGCAGAAATGACTTGACTTGACTTGACTCGGCGCTTCAAAAATGCGGATTGACTCGTGACTCGGAGCAAAATTTACGTGTCAATTTCAAGTCATCAAGTATAAACGGTATCAAATAAATCACTGTATTTTGTGTATGTTCGTATTGTTCGCGATACGCTTGCGTCACTTGTGAAAGTAACCAGGCATTTACTGAATGTACGTTTGAATGATCCTCCATTATTACATCACAAATACATTGATCACAAGCGAAATGACCACAGGTTACGTTTTCGTAGTAGTAGTAGCAGTAGTAGAAGAATAAGAATATAATAGCAACGTGTGCGAAGATTGCCCAGTGATCACCTTTACCAGCCCTCTTTTATGATTTAAATCTGGCGAATATAGTTGATGCGTTTGTTTTCTCACGGATGTGTAGATGGTAGTATATTGCACCATATCAATTTGTTACAACTTCTCGAGGATTCGTGTTCGATACTATTGGCTGATATTAACAGACTGTAGCATAGCTATACAGTTAGTCACGTAGTTTATTTGCGGCTCTACGTGTGCCTGATAGACACAGCGCCTTCTTGCAAGCATATAAAACTCGAGACTCGAGATGACTCGTGACTCGAAGGTAGTGACTTGATCCCAACACTGGGTAGCCGCATTGCTACAGGAGAAGAAAGTTTCTATATATTACATAAAAATAAATACCAAAAAATTTGAAAATTTTCTGTTCTCTCCATGAAAGTATTAGGTTGTCTATAGAAACGATGTTCGCCATATTTGGTTCAATTCCAACCAGTGGAAGCGGAGTTATTGCCGTCGAAAAATTTGGATTATAAATAGTATTTACGGTGACTAATTCTTTAATTATTTATTATAGTGGTGCCCACCGTAAATACTACTTTAAAGGCAAGGAAAGGAAAGGACGTAGTTTATTTTTGTCCTTGATGTTTATGCCGCATATACACCGACTCATGATACACATACATGCGATCTGTGCATATGCATACCATGAGTGCATGATGCCGCTGAACAAGGAAGTGCAGATATAGCCTTTGCGGCTTTTTAAGCCATGCACCACCCCTCCATGCTATCCCAGTAATGCATGAGCGCCAAGCAGGGAAGTCATGGATACCAGTGTTACTAATCAGGTCTTTGGTCTGACCCGTCCGGGGATGGAACCCACGACCTATACCGATCAAGAAGTCGAACGCTTCACCATTACGCTATCTTGTCGGTTTTACGCTATCTTGCCAATCGGCTAAGATACCTGAGTACGGTGAAGCATCTTTTCGAACGTTGTCACAAAATGAACCAAAGGTGCTAGTCGCAACATTGATGCCACGATTCAAGTGCAGTTTCACAATTTTGTGCGCTCTAAATACGAACACATTCACATCGCGATGACGTATCATGTCGACTTAGTGGGAAAGTGATATTGTTGCGAGTGAATATTGTTCTTGGGTTCGCCCTTAAGTTTCGAAGGAAACCGTTGCACGATACCCCTGGAAACAACGAACACCTTGAGAACAACGAGAGTGCTATATCTGTGATTTTTCGACTGCAGAGATTTTAGTACTTGATTAATCAATAATACGATGTGCTGAATGGAAAATATTGAAGCTCTGTACCTTCAAGAAGCTCTTCGAATACAACAGTGATAAGTTTCTTCATTTTCATTTTGTGAAATAAATTCCGGCTGGCTGGTGCGAATGAAAATGTTTTTGAAAAAAAAAGCGAATGGAGCTCAAACAGGTTGAAAAGCACTGATGTAAAGAATGAAGTTTCATTGCCTGCGATCATTGAAAAAAGTAGCTATCTTCGCGATCAACGTATAATCAGAAGCACCACCTGACTCGAGTAGAGCGTGGACTGCAAAGTCATATAGTTTTGCGAAATACCCAGTGTATGCAGAATGGTAGTATAATTTTAGTATTTCATTATAAAAGTGTAGCAGTAAGAGCAAAGATTGAAGTCAAGACTCATGATATTAAAAAGTACAAAATGCGCTTAAAAGTATGCAAATGAAGTTGAACAAATATGTAGACAGTCAGTGCCCAAAACATAACTTCATCTCTTTGCCAAAAGTGAAGCAACAGCAAGTATTTATTGTATGAATACAAAGCCATGTCATGGCGCA
Source organism: Botryllus schlosseri (assembly GCA_000444245.1). NCBI lineage: Eukaryota > Metazoa > Chordata > Ascidiacea > Stolidobranchia > Styelidae > Botryllus > Botryllus schlosseri. Next base: position 8,114 of record ATSW01000887.1, read on the forward strand.
TTCACGAGAAAACATGCTCAGTGGATATAGGCATGTCTTACACGTAAAAGCTCTGAACTGTTGTTTCATATTCGTGAAACTCTCCATCATTGGGAACAGGCGATCCGCGATCGGATCGCATTATCGACGACGATAACGAAAATACGTCCCCATCAGGCAAATTCGAAATGACTTCTTCGTACGTCAAGTCATCGAATTCATCTTCTTCGTCGCTTGAGGAAGCGGTGCTTTCATCTGCGTAGCAATTACATTGGTAATGTATGAGTAAAAATTATTGCTATGAAATAGCTTATGTATAACCGAAGCTGATTTGCTACTAATATTTATATCCGCCAAATTCTGCTGCAAATCCAAGTCCGGATCTAAATCCTGAATATATTTCATATAAAGCCCAAGGTCCACGTCCCATTACAAATAGAATTCGCTGAAATCTTGCACGAAGATCACTGCTGCTGGCGCCTCGTCTGAGTCCAAATATATTGATATAAATTATTTTTAGGCTATGCGGACATAGCTAACCCATATACATATCTCTAACTCGCTACAGGATACATAAGCATCGCCATACCATATGTCATCCCAGTGCGAAAAATGGGAAACTTAGGAATCATCCATGTAAGAATATCGGCCCTATGTGCAAAATGAATGCAATGAAAATGAACCAACAAATAACGTTAGCAGATTCCTTGCAGTCATAGATATTACTGTTATTCAATATATGTCCATAATGGATATTTTTCGAATAGTCTCAATGTATGCCGGGGGTCGGAAACCTATGGCTCGCGAGCCATATATAGGTATAAAAGATATGGCTCATTGACAGATTTTCAATTTTGCACTTAATTTATCAATATTGCAGAAACTTGTTCGTAAATTTTCGAAGCGGCCAGCATAATTATTCTCGTGGCAGCATAAGAAAATATGCATGTATATTTGAGAGGTTAAGTCATGTGGCGTATACAGGGTTAAGGGCACGAACCCCCATTCTTCAAAATCCCCAAAACTTTAGTTGCCATCCAGTCGACGAGCATTATAACTCGTGAATTCGACGTAGGCTACCCTACATCGCGCGCCTCGAAATCTTGGATTGATATAGTTAGGGTAGCATTTAAAACAAATGGTTGGTTAAAACACTTTGTTTGAAACATGTTTTAAATTTAAACAGTGATGTAAACAATGGCATTTTTGAAAAACACCGAATTTTTTTTGAACTTGTAAAATCATGCCGTAATTGTGTATACGATATGGGATGGTCGGAACCCTCAAAATAGTCGGTTCAACAGCTATAGTGCGTAGATATTTCGTCAAAGGAGCTATATTTATCCTATTCAATTGCCGATGTCAATCCACTATGACGTCACAATTGAATATTCGTGACGTCATGACTTGAAAAAAGGGCCTTGTTTTAAATTGGATTTTTGTTTTGAATGCAACCCATAGTTAATTCAGTGGTTCTCAACCATTTTCCCCCAGCGACACTTTTCACAAATTGACGTGCACTAGCGCCCCCAACCCCAAATTTCAAGGACTGTAATAAAAACAATGGGTAAGAGGCAGGTCTGTAACAACACTTCGTCAGCCTGAAAAAAACCTTGGTCTTGGGCACCCATACGATGATAAACCAAGCTTCTGAATGGCTTTGCCCCCAAGACCCCGCGTCGCGAGATTTCGATGTTTAGCAAAGTTTACGTGCGCGAAAATTTTATATAATTCATGAATGAATCGGTCAAGCCCACGTAGTCAGATTTACCGGTAGCGCTGAGTGAGGTGTTGTTTTAGAAAATGTAGGGCACGTAAAACATAATCGGCCGAGCCCGCTGGTGCATTTACTTCGTAACATGATGTCATTTTGTGACCTCCTATCCGATATATAGTCAAAAGATATTGAAATAGCCTGAACGTACTAAACTAAATGAAGCAAACGATTTAAAGTCGGTATTTCTTCACTGGCAAATAATTTTTCTCTGAGGGATATTATTTGTTCTGTGGGGTTCAGATTGCCGCGACAGGATAATTCAGTAGGAGCCATTTAAGCAGATGTACAATTAGACATATTTATATCGAAGTTTACGGTCAACATTAGGGTAATCCTTTCCGGCTAAGGTTTTCTCACACTTCTCGGAGTCCCATATTGGCCCAAACTTCATCTGTCTTCGTGTATCGTGGCGCGGTAATGGCCGACGCCAAAATGCCTATTTCTATTTTCTATGAACCATGCGTATTTTTTCGTGGGGGAAGGGTACCCAATAATCAATAATTTGGCAACGTGAAAACGCGCGCAGCGCGAAAAGAAAATTGAATAAAGTCGCGTAAATTGTCAAAAAGTGACGTGGAATTTATGTTCGTTCATCGAAATGATTCTGGGCCCCCTTCGAGTTCGACCCCCCTAATTAATGTGTTTGGGATGCGTCAGTTACGGTCCTGGTAAGAGGTCAAAGTCCGGTCGGTCTTTCAGGGTTGAGACTTTACTATTGGAAATATTTCGCGCTTCAATCGCGCTCGAGGACCACTCGGCTAACTAACGATACAACAATTGTATGTGCTATTTTCGGGATCAAATCAAGGTTGTTATAATAATTAACAACCATTGGGTAAGGCCTACGGGTTCATACCATTTGGTTAGAGCTCGATGTACAATGTACATTGTACTTATCCCGAATTCACCTCTGCGATTGGCCAGGGGAAGGTAATTGCATTGGATTTTGTTTTATTGCTTTGTGTGAATACTATATCAACTGAGAATGTGGTAGAAAGATTTGCTCACATTAAATTAAGTACTGCGCCAAGCTCTTAACTTTAAAATGAATGAGGGTTACAACGCTTGAGGGTTACAACGCTAAGCAGTATATCATCCTTTATTAAAGGATGAAGAAATATTCTAACGATTTAATTTTGTAGCTCTCAAATACAAGTATATTTAATAATTTGGCCAAAACGTTTCAAAGCATCTTTAATGTACAAAGACCATCGTCACTCTCACTTACTACTACGAGGCCATTTTTCTTCAGTGCCCCTATACCGCCCCGTGATCCCAGACCCCCCCCCATATCGTCCCCGGAGCGTTTCCGCCCTCTTTAAAATCCAAATCGCCCCTGGGGGCGCTGGAGACAAGGTTAAGAACCACTGTGCTAAATTGCGCCATCACGCGTGAGGTGTTCCCCATCTGTACCTCACCTGTACCTCTCTTGTCGCAGTTTATTTTCGAAAAATAAATTTGCAAATTACGTGATTTTTAGAGTAAAAATGTACTAAATCTTGTCATTTATGATTATGAACATCGATAGAAAATACCAATAATCACTGAAGGTTTCACAATTTTCCTTCACTCATCCTGACGTCAGGTGAGGCCCTGCCTCATCTTGGCTCTCCAATCTAAATGTTCATTGTATTAGCACATATTATTAGCACTCAATAACGGTCCGGCGGGCTTTTCGGGACTTGAGTCAGAAAAATGACCTGTTTTATTTTATTTTATTTTTTAGTCAACCAACGCAAAAGCTCATTGAAAGTCGGATCATCGGGAGTTGAACCGGAAAGTTGGCCTTTTTTTTAGTCAACCACATATCATTTTCCCGGATTTTACTCCAGTATTGCGAGTCTGAAAATTTTGAAAAAGTATCCTCTTTTCAGGTTCCCAAAATATGGTAACCCTAACTGAAATAAGACAACCAGCATGATTAGTATACTGTACGAGTTTTTACAGAGAAAATATGGCGCACACATATGGTGACTTCGATATAGTGCTACTATGACGTCATTGATTTTCTACTGCGACGTAACAGTTGGTTGACATGTATGGCTCTTTGGAAGTTACAATGGAAAATAGAGGACCAATATGGCTCTTCGGACGAAAAAGGTTCCCGACCCCTGGTGTAGGCTATATGCCGTGATATTGCCTTTTAGCTCGGGGATATATAGAGTTCTATATATCCCTGTAACAACTATATATTTATATATATACGCTTAGATTCACCTGGTGGTGCCCGTTGGTGTACTTCCTCGGTTGTTGTCTCTGCAACTGTCTCGTCAACCGGTTTTTCTTCCACCCCCCTTTCCAAGTTGGGATTGGCAATCACCATTTCCTAAGATAAAAGGTTCCGTTTTACTGTTTCAGATGAATCCAACTCTTAGGCTTCGTCCACTCTCCTCCAAACTGGTTTGAATCAGAAATTCAGTTTATTGCTACTGCTTCACAATCTTGATGACATATATAGAAAGAAGAGGAATAAATGAGCTAAGTGGTTCCCAACCGGGATGCCATTTGACTGACTTAATAATTGAAGGGTGGTGCGGGATAATGAGGTAATGCAAATATAATGAAGCATAAATTTATCAGTCAGGTGGGTAGCTTTTTTATTTATTTCAAACCCTCTGACACTAATTGAAATGATGACATGTATTGTTGTAACTAGGGTTGCGTTTGAAACAAATGTTTTAAACGGTGTTTTAAAAAATGCCTTTAAAAAAGATACGTTTTTTTCAATGGTTGTACGAACATGCCGCAATTGTGGTAAAATTATATTTCCAAACACCTGTAGTATGCGCCTACGGACGATTTGCACCCAATATAGTAGACGTATATATGTACACTGTACAATATGGAATGGTTAGAAGCTTAGAACCTTCGAAATCGTCGTCGGTTCAAGAGTTATAGCACGTATAGATATATATCATTGGTACGGAATGGATAATCTGATGATGTAGAACGTCGAACGTAAAAATGCTGCATAACACTGTAGTCATGGCTCGCCGCTAACAATCGAACATCGTTTCTTGTAGTTTCAAGAAGAGAAAATTAATGTAAAATCAGGTTAAAATTCAGCAGAATGTTTCGTTAGCACTATAAATTGGAAATGAATTACAAGTAATGAACTAACTTTCTGGGGTGGAGTATTTACTACATGGCCAGTAAATGTTGTTTCCTTCCCCTTTCTCTTCCGTATGCAACATATAATCAGGATGATCAGCAATATTAATAATATTAATCCAAGGAGAGAACCGCCTATCACCCATCCAAGCGGAAACTCTGAAAAACAATGTTAAAATCACATTCACCATGGGATTTCGGCATCACATCTCATCCTGAACCGACTGTAAATACTGATGCTGAAGCTGATTGTGTCCTGGTAGGTCAGCGTTTGGCCGGGGACCGTCACGACGCATTCATACACAGCACCATCATTTCCCTCCGTTCCAGCAATTCCTATACTATTGGTAAATAACATTAAGGTGGAATTCACACTTTCTGTGACGGTGGTGGATGTCTGCGAGATTCCATCTGAAATGGAATAGATACCTTGACACTAAAAGGCGTAGCCCGAAAAATATTCTTAAAGGGGGGTGGGGGGATTTTGAGTGAGTCAGTGGAACGCCCCCCGAATCCGGTCATTCTTCACTTATGCTGGGCAATTTTATCACTACTCTTTATACAGGTTGGCTAGGGTTGGCACGTTGTTATCCCGTGACCTCTGGGAAAGATTGTCGCAATATTTTCCTGAGTCGCATTTCTGCTACGGGGGTCTGATTGCACGGGCACGACTATATTCGGCGCCGGGAATTTAGAGGCACCTGGACATCAATATCCAAGACACGCGAAGGCAGATAAGTTTCGGCCAAAATGCGACTCGGAGAAGTGCGCAGTGCGCACCCAGAACAATTGGCGGCGTTAAAACTGGGTTACCATACGCTCCATACCGGTCACGCGGGATTGAAATCTGAGAAATGACCTTTCTTTAGTCAACATCACAGAACTATAGGTAAAAAGTGGGTAATCCGGGACTCGAGCCGGACTGATAACTCTTAGTTTTATTTTTTAGTCAACACAACAAGATTTCCAGTAAATATTTCAAAATCAGCTGTTTTCTATTTCGGTAAACTAACTTTTATGATTTCATAAAAGCGTCCTCCATTCCCGATTCCCAAATATGCATGGTACCCTAGATAAAACCCACGCATGTTCGCCGAAACTTCATATGTGCCCGTGTGCCCTGGAACGGGAATGTCCTGTACCTAATAGTACCTGACCCGCATGCTGCATCCCCCCTATACTAAAGCATGCCATCGGTCTATAACGGCCTCGGGCGATGATAGGACGATAACGTTCTCTACTAATTGCGAACTGAATCGCGAAGCGCGAAGAAAAAATTTAGGTTGAGTTTATCTGCACAAAAAAATGCTTTATATCAATTTACGAAAATTCACGAAAAGTTTAGGGGAACGGTCTCGAGACGGACTCTCAGCATTCCCGTGGCCACTCACTGGCCACGGATTTTTTTGTGGCCGGCCACAAATATTCCGTGGCCGGCCATGAAAAGGGCTATTCCATGGCCGGCCACAGTGAATTTTATGGCCGGCCATGAAATTTCGCTGTGACCGGCACGAAACTTCCTTGGCCGGCCACGGAAAACTCGATTTCATGGCCTGAGTC
>ATSW01000888.1:0-11556 GCA_000444245.1 Botryllus schlosseri
TTGCCCTAGTCATGACCAATCCAGGGCTTCGATTTCAAGCGCCTTGCATTGCGGTTGACTTTCCTAATTGGGAAAGATGTGTCGACAGCTGCCCGCAGTTCCTCAATAAATTTTTCAAAATGGCAGTTGTAGTTGTCAATTGTGAGTGGAGGAATTTTGTAGTTGTTGAAGGTATTGCTGACAATTTCAATATACTCCTCAATACCGCGTGGGTTTAAGGGCGTTCGAGATTCAAATTCTTTAGCACAATGTGGCAGGGCCAATTTCATGTGGCAGATGATGGGATAGTGATCAGTCATACTGTGTGGGAGCACAAAAGGGGACAGGTGATATTGATGAGTGTTGCAGTAGAAGTGATCTAGTAGAGTTTTGGATTGATCAGTTATTCTTGTGGGTTCAGTAATTATCTGAGCTATTCCATAAGAATCAAGCATTTCACGGTACCTTGTGTTAAAGTTGGTGGTCTTCAGCAAATCAATATTTATGTCTCCCATAATAAATATTTGTTCGTTAGCTGCCGTTAGCGTTTCCAGAATATTTGAGAATTCGTCAAGAAAAGTCTTTTGCTTTGTTCCTGGGTGTTTGTAGATGACTGCCACTGTGAGAGCTTTTTGTACATGTACTCTGACAAATATATATTCTACGCCTTCGGTTTCAAATTTTACGTCGGGCATCATGTCATATCTCAGACCTTCGTTGATGTATAGTCCAACACCTCCAGCGTTCGTTTTAGATGGCGAGTGTAAAAAGTTGAAACCTGTCCAAAAACTTCGAAATACCAACAACTTCGTTATATATACAAAATACATATAGGTTTAATTGTTTATATAGGCGCCTAAATGACTGGCGCCGAATGTTCTTGTCTTGACAATATGAACCTCACAAGACAAATACCATCCCGCAGGAAAGAAAATTATATGCCAGTGAAGAAATACCAATCTGAAATCGTGTGATCTTTCAGTTTAGTAGGTTTAGGCAATTCTACATTTTTTGATATAGCAAACAGGAGGTCACGAAATAACATCATGTAAAGAAGTCATACCTAGGGGGCCGCCCGCCTGAAGATGTTTAATTTTACTGACTCTGCAGTTTCAAAGACACCTCTCACTCAGCTCTGCCGGTAAATCTGATTACGTGGGCGAAGAGGACAACCATGCAATTCCCGATCTTATTCACCGATTTTATCATGAATTATCGAAATATTCGCGCATCGCGCTGTCTCACAAAACAGTACAACTTTAATTTCGTGGCAAAAGCGAACAACGTGACGCGGGTTCAGTTTATCACCCTTTGGGAGCCCGGGGTCCTGACGAAGTGCTGTTACGTTCCTGCCAACGGGTATACCCCGGAGATGTTTAATTACTATTGAGGGGGCCTACACCTTTTCAAACACAACTCACTCATCTCTACCGGTAAATCAGATTACGTGAACAGAGACAGGATGAAAATTGATAGCAATACATGCAATTCCCGATCATATTGACCGATTCAGTCATGAAACTAAAGAAATTTCTCGCGCTTCGCGCGTTTAGGCGAGAAAAGCTGATTCACTCAACGGACACCCAATGCCGCAGATAAGTATCGGTAAACAGTGTACGGTTTTGAAATCTCGCCAGGGCAATAAAACTATTCCGAAATAGCCATGATGACTGTTTGGGTCCGTTTCATAGCTGTAGTATTCGTGTGGCCCCGACCGTAGGCCTACTCTGAAATTCTAAATTTGGCCCTCACACCGAAAAAGTTTGGGAACCACTGATCTATACTGTTGTGTGTGCTTCTTTTCTTCAAATGTCAAATGCCGGTCAAGATAATGTAATGGTGAAGTGTCCGGATTCTTGATCGGTAGGTCGTGGGTCAGATCCCCGCCGGGTCAGACCAAAGACCTGATTAGTAACACTGGTATTCATGTGTTCCCTGCTTGGCGCTCATGAATCACTGGGATAGCGTGGAGGGGTAGTGCAAGACTTATAAAACCCTACAAGGCTATATCTGCAACGTCCTTGTCCAGCGGCGTATGAACATCGGGCACATGCACAGATCGTAGGTATGTCTACCATGTCTACCACGTGTACACGCAGTATGCACTATGCAGCAAAAACATCAAGCACAAGAGCAAACTACCTACTTTCCTTTCCCTTCAAATGTTACTGTCAGCACCATGGAATATTTAGTTTTGTAGAACAACCACGTATATCAAATTTGGCCCAATTCTAATCGGTAGAAGCGCAGTTATTGACATTCAGAATTTTGGATTTCAAATAATAGCATTCACAGTGATCAGTTCTTTCATTTCATAGTATTCCCACTCTAACGTCGCTTCTACATCTTGGAATCGAGCCAAATTTGTTGTGCAGCGGCTTTCAGCCAACCTAACAACTTTATCCAATCGCCAGTAAAATTTGAAGAGCCAAATATATTTTTTAACAAACAAGGTTTTATTGCCTTTACTCTTCCTGGGAGGACATTTCTAGAAGTCGGATGTGGGATAAAAGTTTTGGTGTGTCGTGTGTCCTAGCCCGAAGATGGCCGGCTCCGAAATGCTTGTGGAATGCTTGTGTGTGCTATGCTCTTTACATTAGACAGCGATGCATTCTTTTTATCAATTTCACTGATCTCAATAACTGATTTGTGGAGTAGGAATAAGCCTAATTCGCTGACCGTGGTGGTACTGACTGACATGTAGTGTGTTTCGTTTAAGTGCTGTGTGATAGGGATTAAGCTCACAGCAGAGAGTCGGTATATATAGCTGAAAGCTGAATAATTCGAGGAAACATCGCCTTCGTGTCCGTTCTGTTCATCACGTGACCGCGAGGATCCAGTCGGAAAATCGAGATCACACATCTAATCATTAGTTTAATCTCAATCGACGTGTACGAGCAACAAGTAGCATCGTTGCAAATCAAACGCAGTCTCCTTGAATACTGCTCGACGCAAAATCACTCACGTTATCTCAAGCGGATCGAGCGATCGATAGACACAGATATCGACAATCGCAACTATGGAGGAGTCGACGAAAAAATCAACGCAAATACCGCCTGAGTCGGAGACAAAGCGCGAACATCTGCATCCCGAAATGCAGTCGAGCGACGAAAGTCGACAAGAAACCGATGAGAATTCGGAATCGACGTTGGCGGGGATTCCCGAATTGCAAAAGATAGAGATAAAATACGAATCGCTGCACGTTCATTTCGAAGACAAGCCTTACCTGATCGAAATGCAAGAAAGAGACTCGACGACGCAAAAGCAAGAGTTTGAAACGTTACTAGAAGTGCACGACACCTCCGGAAGCCACGAGAAGCTGGAGGTCCACGTCGACAAGGGCGTGTCCCCGCTGGAACAGCTCGATGACGAAAAATTGCAGTCTCTGAAGCAGTGGGTCGATCAACAAGCCAAGATTCACGACCTTGAAGACGAAGTCAAGAATCTGAAAATGCGGGTTGACTCTCTGGAGATATCAGTGAAACAGGCCGGGCATCATTCTAATGTTGTGGGGGCGGAGGACAAAAAGCTGCATCACGACAATGCCGCCAAGGACGAACAGATAGCGGCCTTGATGTCGATGACACGGGACTTGGCCGAAGAGGTGGCCTCCGGAAGGGAGAAAATGGAGCAATTAACACTCAATTCACAGAAGCTGAGGCAGATGGGGCTGGTGATGACGAACCTGTTGACTGAGCTGATCAATAGCCTCGATTTGACCGGATGCGACCATGCAGTGACGGAATAGATAGGCCTATCACTTCATGGAGGTACCCGAGTAGAATTTTCTACTCCCGAAGGAAATTCGAAGCATCAAGACTTGGATTCGTGGAAGTAGGCTGTAGAGAAGCTAATACTTGAATATTCTGATGAAGTGGAATTACTTGTTATACCGACCGCCCCTGTTAGACCTACACCGTTGGTTTTCAAAACCGTCCAGCTTTTGTGGCGCATGACCCATCACGGCGCATATAAATATTGGGTTGTATATTGTGACTGTCGCTGCTGGCTAGGATGGAGTCGCTATAAAAATATCCATCAGTTAGTTTAAGCTCAGGCCTAGGGCTGTGGTGCGTTACGATTACTGTCACGCTGTATCTTTGATATTTACTAGCCATTTGTTGGCTGTTCGATTGTTATCAATATAAGGCAGGCCCTATGCCTTGATTTGTTGCATGTTATTCCTGTCGACTGCATGTGTAATATGTAATGCTACTACCCGCTGTTGAAATTCTTTACGTAGGCTGTTCCAGTGGCAAGAATGTCAAATTAGATGAACGTAATTCCATTTTCGATATATTTCGTTCAATATTTCTAATTAACAGTCGTTTTTGATGTGTCTTTGATGAATGTCACGTGAATTAAATGCTACAGCATTTTTAACGACTTATGACTATTACCCAGATCACTAGTCGGAGGTTGTAGCGTGGTGTAATAATATCACGACAGACGAGAAAGAAAAGTACAACAGATTGCGCGAACGTTAGGTTCACGATATCGTCCACTTTGAGATCCACTATGGGCTGATATCCATCAATCTTTCATTGGTATTTTACAATCGTAGATGCATTAGTACGCATTTACATTTGACGCATGAATGAAGTCTCTGGTCAGGGGAGTTATGGAGCGTCGGGGTCATAATCCTGATTTTTTATTTCCGAACGACGCAATAACAATCTGTTGTTATTGCGTGTTGGAAAACTGCTGTACAGGGGCAAATTGAACAATGTAACACGAGCGTAGTTATATCTTTGCGGAAAGCTGTGTGATTGTTATGTGCTTTCTGCGAACCATCGCACGAAGAAGTGCATTGCAGCTGTCTTTAGTTTGGGCGGGGAAAGGGGAGAGGGCACTCGCAAATATAACAACCAAATAATCACGGAGAAACGAATGGGTGTTTTATAAAATCACGTGTGAAAATCTATGGTGCAATGGCGTATTTAAGGCTTACGAATACATGCCGGTTATACCATACTTTCAACGTTATAATCGAGCACGGTGCCCACTTGCAAATATAACAACTCACGGAGAAGGATTGGTTAGTTCTACTACATTTTTAGAATGTAGCGAATCTTCGTTTGTGCAGCACATGAGCGAAACAATGACGCGTAATTTCGTTTTTCGGGCATAGCAATATACTCGTGAACAGTGTGAAGAAGTCGATATTTATGTCCACTTGAAACGCGTGGGGGCTACTTTTTACAATATGCGCGCTGGTTCTGGTAAAACTGACTCGATATCTACAGTAGACCACGTAAAAACTGTCGTCACCGCAGCAATGGCGAAACAGTGTAAAAGCACATCGCGTTAATGGAAACCATATAAAAACGACCCATTTAGTAAGGTTAAATATTTCTGTCGCGTATCACGTGCTGTTAGTGGAATATTTCGTGAAGAATAATCATGTGCAATGGTACATAATATGACCGTAACTTCCGCACCCCGAACCTCCCGATTGGGAGGGGGCAAGGTCGAAGGGGGGCCAGAATTATTTCATGGATCACCATAAATTGGAGAGTATTTTTCCGGAAATTTACGCAACTTTATTTAAATAATTTTCGCGCATTGCCCGATTTAAGGTTGTCAAAGATCGTGATTATTGAGTCCCTTCGCAAGACAAAATACGCATGATTTTTAGAAATGGGCATTTTGGCGTCGGCCATGGCGAAACTTGTAACTTTCATCGCAAATATAACTCATTAAGAGTTCATAAACTTCATTTCTCTCAGGCGATTTCGGGTCCCTCGTCAGATGCTTTCACGCACCGCAAGGGGGCGCGCCTCGCAGTTAAAGAAGAACCACTTCAATAGCACTATACCCCAAGAACGTTGCGATCTCGGGCTGGGTTACTTGGAATACGAATACTTGGAAGAGCTCGGCCGATATCAAATTTTTGGGCCAATACTAAAAACAAACAGTGATGTCTGGTCGCTACGGCACAACAGCTATCACTTAATAATATACATAATATTTGGTAATTTATTGCGGAAAAAATTATACGCGACAAGAACTATCTCTTAGCCAATAATAAATGGCACGCGCATCAACGTTGTTACGACGGTACGGCTTATCATGAAAAATGTACCCACCCCTGCATCATAAAAGTTGGTTTGACACACAGGTTTATCGGCAAAGCTCGAAAGACCACGGCCGCTGTTGAAAATAGATTGGAATCACTTAAACGTACCAGACGAAACAATCGAATATACCTGACTGTCATGAGACGAACGCGCATTTCGCATATTGTCTCAGGGCTTGTTATTTTTATCGTATGTCTCATTTGCACCGTGCGAATCGGGCTGCCGGCATGAGGTTTTCGTCCCTTGCCATTTCAACGCCTGAACATACCAATTTCGAACGTTTTGGCCAACACGCTGGGGCTATTTAATTCCAAAGTTTTATCGCCTCCAATCATTTTAGGAGTGCAGTGAACGGAGTCGCAAGTTTTCCGAAACGTTATATGTGTTGGTGTCCCCTAGCTTAGAAACATCAATTTCCAAAATCAATAATCGTCAAATTATATTTTCATCTGACCAAAACTCACACACAATGTACAATGACAGTTCCTTATAGTCGCGACCGCACAGGCTGCACAGCGCGCATCCCTAGACTCAAGCATCGTAACGGCCGCATGCGATGTTACCATGCCATTCTCTCACAATTACTAATACGTTTGGGGTCATTGCTGTATATTAAGCATATTTTGTATTTTGTCGATGTATTTTTGGGGGTATCTACATTAACATGAAATCAGGTCCAACCAAATCAGGCGAAGCCCTGAGAAAATTTTAAAGATAAATAAAATCCGCCTCTAATGACTCTACTTTTATTGATTTACGAAATTATTTTGATCACACCGAGGTCATCCCATTTTAAAACATTTCTATTGGACTTTTGGGCACAAACATGATTATAACAGGTCGTGTATGTCCATTCCTATGGCGTGCCATAGGTTGCTGACCGCAACCTAAAAGTTTGGCAAGTCCGTGTATCCTGGCTGACTCAATAATGGTAGCTCGAAAGTAAAGGTATCGTCACGAAAAGTCGTATAAAAACTTTTTCAAATCGCGAAAGTAATGATACGAAACAAAATTAGGAAAATACCTCTTTTATATGCGTAATCTGGTAATTTCAAAATTCGCCGTTCAAGGTATTGTACAAACTATTGTTGACAGAGACTTCTGCCATCCATATGCACCAGATTGATGAAGGACCTCGTTCCATTGGCGCTAACGTAACATTTGTTGCTAATTTCACGCTTGCCTGCGAGGATATGAGAATTACCTTAACAAAGTGGCAGCCCTTCAAGGTCGGTAATCATTGTAGCGTCGAATCTTACTGTATGAGATAGAACGCCCAGTGTCCGAAGGAGTATCGACCAATGCAAAATGTTGCTGGGGGAATTATTGATTCTATCACCATCAGCGGTTCCCATCCATTTCACTAAATGTACAGTGGAAAAATAATATTGTTGGACACGAGTAGATGACTTCAAGAATCAGCCATTCGAACATTTAAAATGAAGAAGCAGCAATGCTTTCTGTTTATTAGCACTCATATGTTACAGGTGAAGGACGGATATTATCGCAGATTTATATTTACTATAGCATACATCTAAGTCCCGGTTCTTTCAGAAAGAAAACATAAAAAATAAAATATTTACTTTTGAGTCGTAGATTTGTCGTATTCACAATTTAGGCTAATTTGAATATTGGTAGGTTCACTGGTCAGTAAATTTGTTTTAAAATTTTACTGGTTTCAATGGTAAAAGGGCAGAGAACGATACCATTTGAAAGTTTTATAGATTACACGTTTCGAATTACAATTTCGAAAAGAAATTTGCACTAAAAATTTTAATGATCGATTCAGGCTAATTTAAGGTTGCTGAATCCGAATCTGTGCTCAGAATTTCTCCATCACTTCAGATTTTTTCAGTATCAATTTTTCTCATTTTCATAAATTAGTCAAATTTCGCCTCTCGTGAGTGACATCACGGTAAGCATACAACAGCAAAAGACCAAATGTTGTTATTGAAATCATCTATAATGAAACCTGGGTTGTTCTAGTACAAAATTAGTGAGTTTTCGGTGAACTTGAATCCAGTAATTCTCTATCTTCGTTCAATCAGAAGATTTTTCCGACCCATACAATTACACTGGTCTACAAATTTGAAAAGAAATTTACCCCAAACATTTTAATGATTGATCTAGGCTAATTTTAGGTTGCTGAATCCAATTCTGTCGTTAGAATTTCTCAATCACGTCATATTTTTTCAGTATGTATATTGTTCTCAGTTTCATAAATTAATCAAATTTTGGCCTTCGTTAGTGAAACTACGGTCAGTGTACAAAAGCAACAGATCAAATATTGTTATTTATATCATCAAAAATGATGAAACCTCTGTTGCTGTAGAACAGAATAACTGAGTTTTCGGTGAACTTGAATCCAGTGGTTCTCAATCTTTTTTGATCAGTCGGTAGCAGTAATCATCTTTATATACCACTCTTCGTTTAAAGATTGGGATTAGTAGCTCCGCACCTAATTTAGTTCCATGCGTTATCTATCTTTATACACCCGTCCTACAGCCTTAATCGGCCAATGCATTTTGTGACAGCACACTGCTCTTTCGCAAAAGGTAAAAGTTTGCAAACAATAAACATTGTATTGCTGGTATATTATGTAGAAGAGAATTGTTCACTTTGGTAAATGACCAGAATATGTGGCCCTTTAAGCTTGTTTTGAAACATTAAAAGAAACAGGATGTCTGCTTTTCCAAAGCAAAGCGTGCTTATCATGATAACTTGAAATAATTGATCATCATTAACTCCACATGTACTTATCCTGCTAATTCTCCTTCCCAGTTTCCATATATTGTCACATTTTATCGGAATCAAAGAAGCTGTTTCCGGACTGCTTTTCGTTTGGTTTATTGCCATGATATAAATGGCTTCTTTTGCATTGTCTATTATGGACAACAAGATGAATGGAGACTGCTTACTAAAAGCTCAACATGAAACCTGAAGAGCGTGTTGCTTCATAATAGAAATAAATATGCATCTGTCGTAGGACAGTCGATCCCTCTCGACATAAGTCATTCTGTGGCCTACACCAAATACCACTTGTTCTATGCTCGAACAGAGCCAGAGATTTGCATCGGTTAATTTCGAGACTTTTTGTTAGTGTTTTGCATGATTGAACGCCAGTTCTAAATACAGAAGGCTTCACATTTGTGGTGGATTTTCATTTGCTGTAATATTTTGCTTTGAACTAGAGTCGGTCGAAGTGACCAGCGTTACTACTTAAGTAGAACAATTACCGCCTTACATTTCTACTCAATTACAAGTAGAAGTAATCATTTCTAAGACATGTCAAAACTACTTCAAGTGGATAACGAAATGAAAGGTCTGAGAATTACTAAAAGTCAGTAAATATCTTAGTATATTTGGCCATGGGAGGGTGGTCGCATACTTTGAACATATAGTCGGATGTGTCTACATACGAAACCGCAAAATGTATCGCCGCATATAACGCAAAATGAGTATAATGACACCACCCATGGGTAGAATCTACGACTATCTATACTCAGTTACCGTGATTCAGAGGCTATTTTAGTGTTTCTTATGACAAATTAACTCATGGTAATGGTGTAATATTACCTCTTAACTGCTTTCCACTTTACAAATACCAAATTACAAAAGTAATTAGTTAATCAAGAATAGTGTTCAAGTAGATCTTGAAGTAGTTGTAAAACATTACCATTTCAGTAAGTAATGCAAGTTACCAAAATCTACTTGAGTACCTCGAAAAAGTAGAAATGTTAGACATATTTAATATCTCAAAAACGTGACGTGATGGAGCAAAAATAACGTCAGATTCGTATTCGGCGCCCCAAAATTCGGTATAGTTGACCCAAAGAAGTCATGGCGCAAAAACTGTGTTGACCAGTGTTATCATTGTATGCAACAACTGTATTGCAATCTGGATATTTTGGCTGGGAATCAATGCCTAACATAATAGAAACGTTCGAAGCGAACCACAGACTCGAGGATAGCATGAAATGCATTCAACATAACAGTTATCATTCGACCACTATCATTACATCTATCGTTACATCTCTCAATCCCTTTCTTGCAAGATCTGTGTGAAATGCTCTCGTAAAATGTAATCTTCCATGTTAGTCCTTAGTAACCCAGGTGGGTGGCGAGGGTTACATCTATATGCACCCTTTGATCGAGAAAGTAACTCATTGCCATGCACTCTCCTGACATAGGTAATTTTCTCAGCGTGAATCTATCAGCTATCAAGGCTGTGAAAAAGAATTAGCGGTGTCTGAAATTCAGAGTTTTCCGCACTTCAATGTCAGGTAAGTCTTGAAATATAATTCTGCTGCGCCTTTTATGGCATGAAATCAATAAACCGAAAGATACTGAATTTGAATAGTCTCAACAAATATGTTCGATTCAAATCAATATATGGGCATCGTTTAGTCTTAGTGACATGGACTTCTACATTAGATATATGGAATTAGCCTACCCACGATTCCCAAATTTCACCGATACGAGCGTGTACCTGTACATGATATTCACACTCAGCTATTAACTATTTAAAAATCGTCCCGACGATATTACAGATTCAACTCCATCATCTAATATTTTGGGTCAGTGAGATTATCTTTCATGTCCAATTGTATCCGGTTAGCTTGTGCAGCGTCAAATACATTTGTCTTTGGTTTCGATATTTCACACAGAGAAACACAAGTGTTCCACCGATTCTTCTAAATTGCTCTCTTGACATACAGGAGTACCAGCACAACCTATGTTATGTTTATTATGTTTCAGTACACAATAGCCATTTCGTAACTGATGCCCGTAGCGCGTAGACTCTGTCTTCATCCCTCCCCTTCCTGCCTTTAACACATACATTTCTGGGCAATATTATATGATATTCATAGAATATCAGTGGATAGGTGCTTCTACTATCTCCGAGTACTGAACGATATGGTGTAGTACTTACCGAAGTGTAGGGTTACCTTACGCCCTCCTTTAGGAGGATTTGTCCTCCTTTTTCAGGAAATTGAAAACGTCCTACGAGGACGCCAAAATTTTCTCGTTTTCGGCAATACGTCCTCTTTGGACAGCTTTTATAGCTAGGCTAATGGACAGGGTCAACTGGAAATCGACATAAATGACGCGAAATAGGTAATGCGGACGTTCGAGCGAATTATTAGGAAGTTGAATCATAGTGATGACGAGGGCGATTGTTTTAACCTAAAAACGTAGGATTTTGGCCTAAAAAGTCAAAAGTTTGACATTTTTTACCTTGAAAAACTGACTTTGACCAAATGTTGGACCTCATGTATGCAAATTAGGTGTTTTCGCACATACTGTTAGAATTGTAATACTCATCTTCATTTGTGATTGCAACTGTCTGTCCTTACGATGTAGTTTGGCCAGGAAAAGCTTTTGTGACCTAAAAACTGACTAATTTTCACACGAAAACAAATATTTTAACGAAATTTGGACATGTGAAGAATTCCAGTAGTTACATCATGCAATATGGCGATAATAGTTACTGAGT
>ATSW01000890.1:0-12875 GCA_000444245.1 Botryllus schlosseri
TCGCAAGATGTTCCAAGAGCGTACGCAACAATCTCTACGCCAGCCGCACTGGTGGTGCGAAACTTCTCAACATGGATGGTAAATTTATTCAATGGCGGCATTTTACGGCCGTTTGAACTGACGGGATTGAGATGCGGCAAATTGACGGATGCACATTTTCGTATGCAAAGCTTGGCAAAGATGCGGGAGATTTTTGCAGCTCAGCTTCTGTCTAATAGTGTTGCGCGTATTATGCGAGCAGGAGAGGTGACGCTAATGAAGCTTTTGCACGGTTTGCAGGTATTTACAAGTGGTTCGACATTATGAATACATCAACCAAGTTCAGCTACAACGCCGACTTGGAGCCATATTGCAGTCCAGACGATTCACGCTTGGACTGGCTGGAAAATGATTTCTTGCCTAAAATGCGAAAATGGATAGATTCTTGTGCTGAAGGAACAGCAACTTAGAAAACCAAAAAATTCTTGGGTCTCGATAACCATTTATGCATTTAATAACCATGGACAGGTACGGTCAAATAGCCGAATCCTTATTCTGCACTACCGATATTAATGAATTTGGTGACACCTTGATATCATATAAAATTACGGAAAAAGAATGTTCCCCATCCTACCAATGATTCGGGCAAGAGCAAGCAAAGATGGACAAACAGCTAAACAAGGCAGATTTCATCAAGAGTAGATACGGCATCGTTCGGGTCGTATTTGGCCATTCTTGAGCCAACGAAAGCGAGTGTACTGCTGCATTATTAAGGACATCATCCAAATACTTTTCCCAAGTTGAAGATGACAAAAATTGATATCTAGCACTGTTATTGCTTAACAAATCACGCATAAACTGTTTTTGTTGTCCACATGGTTATTTTTGCATTGGTCTAGTTCTGTACAGTTGCATATTAATGCTACTTTTTTCAAATGCCTGCATCACTATTTCGGTCATATCCACATGAATTAGGGATTTGAGGATTAAATTATGTATTCGTAAATGTTCTATTTGTGAAGTGTATGTATCTTCCTCATTTCTTTACATAACATGATGGAATCCTGAAAATTCAATTCTGTATTGTAAGGCATCGAGATTTTGTGGAATGATCATGGATAGGTGACTTTTTTCAGAGGTGGGTGATGTATGCAGCGTTGCTACTGAAGTAGTGGAAGTATTGCTACAATGATTTACTCAGGTTCAAATAGAAGTAGCGAAAATATAAATGTGTATAGTACTTTTAAAAAGTTCTAAAAGTAGATTTGGTTGTTTGCTCGGAGTCAGTTGGAAAAAGTCACTTTTGAAATTGCAGGGTTAAGCTTAGTGACTACCGCAAAATGGCCATTGAATATGTGCGTGCTATTTTCAAAAACCTTCAAAACTCGGGAGATCTAGATATCCCCAGAAAAAAACAAGTTGTGATGTTTTTGTTTGGTGAGTAGTATGAAGACACAATCACCCGCGGAAGTAGGCAAACCTACTCGAGTACTCAAAATAACTAGAATTACTTCTTTAAAAACTACGTCTGCTTGATATTTAATTATATATGATGTTATTGATGTAGGAATATGATGGAAAAGCGACACCTCAAGTTGGAATGAAGGTTGTGTCACTTGCAACAAAGGTTGAACGTCCGCGACTGTGTGAACATAAGCCTCGTTGGTCGTCACAAGGCTACATCACGGGGATTGCGTATAATTGCGAGTCGTCAATGTGTGAATTGGATTTACGATACGCGCATGACGCGCGAAATTTATCTTGTGAACTAGGTGTACGACTGTACGAAGTACGTGTACGTGAATCAACGTTTATATGGCAGCGGTCCGCTAGCATAATCAGAAGAAAAATGCCAGACGCGAGAAAGAAATGCGCTTTTAAAGCTATTCAACACGTTAACGCTAATTGCCACTGATAAATATACCCAATGAATTATATATCATCGCTAGTTCCTCAAAGAAGTATTGCTGAGGAAGCCTTTGTTTACAGCACAACTGTGTATGCGATGAAGCGTGACCAGGAACACGCTGAAACGCAGAGCTCACGGTAGTTTCCAATCATTGTATATATATCATTGCATAAACTGAACATTTATGAACAAGGATACCAGTTTGGTGATATCACAAACGTCTGATTTTCAAACGCCACTGCTCATTATTACGTCAGACGTAGCCTATTAGCTTTGCTCGTCATTGCGTAAGAAGTATCCACACTAAATAGATATTCGATGTACGATTGTAGCCGTACGTACATTAGTGTGATTGTAAGAACACCTGTCGTGCTGTACATCAGGTTATCAATACGTTCCACACACCACTACCTCGCAGCAGAATGATTAATCACCACTCTGCCTAAACTTGCGTATTGATGTTTGGTTATGCTTAGTTAAACGCAGTTTGGCCGTTACTGCTTGGCGAGCAGCAGGCGTATTAGCGTATGTAGCAGAGATGAGCATGGATTAGGATTAGGTTTTGAAAAAACAGGATTTGTGAAATTTTGTCGGATTTGGATTGGATTTGGATTAGACATTTTTTTCAGAACGGATTAGGATTTGGATTGGATTTAATTATTTTCTGGGAGATTGAAATGTCGTGTGGTGAATGGCGACAAACTTTATTCAGATCAGTTATTAATGTACTTATGGTTACTCAGTTATCTTGAATCAAGTGAATCGTTGGTTGTGAAAGAAAATTTTTGAATCCCTCCACTGCATAAATTGGTATTTTTTCTGAATTTTCAGTTGGAATCGGATTAGGATTGGACATGGACTTGAATATGAAAAAGGTATGGATTTGGATTTGGATTTGGATTTGAAGGTTCGGATTTGGATTGGATTAGGACATAGAAACTTCAAATCCGCTCATCTCTGGTATGTAGTACGGACGTACGCCGGACAAAAATTTGAAATTTTGTACTCGTCAAATAAGACATTACATTACGGTTTCCACAACAAAGCATTAAAAATCAACAGCTGCTGATATATATAACTGAGCCGTCTTTCCGTTTCTCGTAACGGCAGCTTGCAGTACATTATCTGCAACATGTTGAAGGCAGAATTTTACGTTCTCTTCATCTTATTCTCATATGACATACGCCAATCGTTATTTCACAATTCTTACTCAACATTGGGCCCGCCGCCATAGCCATGGGTTTGAAGCTAGAATCAGTACGATTACAGCAATTCTTCCCCTAGTCTAAACGTTGCTACTTGGCCCCCATAGGGTGGTATCTTAAAGTTGAAGACTGAATTTCGTCAATAATATAGGTAATTACATTATATCACTATTAATTTTTAATCTTCTCTCAGCACTCGATGGTGAGATTTACCTGTAGAGCTCGGGGCACTTAATTCATAATTATAATGTCTGGTATCTTGTTAGAATTACTTTAGTGTATGTTCTTAATTCGTGACCTCCGGTCTGTTATATAATCAAACGATATTGTTGTATCCCAAACGTAGCAGACTAAAAGAATAACTTCGTTGCCCGCACATGCAAATTGTCATATCTTTAATGCTCTGTAGGTGCCCGGGTGGCATCTGCATTGTGGGCTCAGATTGGAAGGACAGGACTATTAGTCACGCCCACCCAGCACGGCTATTGGCAATGGAAACATACCACAAGTTTTCTTTAGTAGCACACTTTGTGAAGTCGCGTGTTGGTCGAAACTGCATATGTCTTATGATGTGTTATGGCACGATATTGACTGGAACCTAAATGCCTATTACTATAAATTAGGGTTGCATTTAAAACAAAAATAAATTTAAAGCAAACATCTATGAAACAAGGCCCTTGTTAGAAACATGTTTTTTTTTTTCAAGTCAAGACGTTACGAATATTCAATTGGGACGTCACAGTGGATTGACATTGACAATTGAAAATATAGGGTAAATATAGCTCCTTTCACGTAATATCTGTACCATAAATAATTAACTGTTGGAACGACTATTTTGAGGGTTCCAACCGTCCCATATCGATGTATGTCGGCTAAATCGGGTGGTAACTGTCCGTAGGCTCACACAAAGCGTTTTTTGTAAAGTATTTACACAATTATGGCATAATTTTACAACTTGAAAAAACACAATTTAGTTTTTTTGAAAGCTTTTGTTTAAAACACTGTTTAAAACATGTTTCAAACAAAGTGTTTTAAACAAGCATTTGTTTTAAATGCTACCCTGCTATAAATTATGTATCTCAAGCTATCTAAATAGAATTTTCAAGTATTAAATCTCTCGAAAATACTCTATGTATTGGTTTACGTAATACTTTTGAGTACCGTTCGAGCTCGTTTCCACCCTATTGGGGAATTTGGGGTGCGGCAGTCATGGACCTGGCAAGAATGCAAATCGTTGGGTGCGATAAATCGTCCTCTATAAAAATGGGGAATGTGTACATTATGACGTAACAAGAAAATTATGCATCTTTTTCAAAGGAAGTTCGATATCTCATCAGGCCTTTTCAGCGCAATCCATATATTGTCTCCCAATATAACTTCCAAGATGCAAAATAAATGTAATCGTGAGTAATCGTGATTGCTTTTCAAATGTAATCGTAATCGACTACTTCCTGATTTTGATGTAATCGTAATCGTAATCGCGTCATTCAGAAGTAATCGTAATCGCAATCGATTACATTCATGAAGTAATCCACCCATGTCTGGTGCAGGCCTAAATTAGGTAACCTAACAATTTTATCAAGTAGCCAGTGCGATTTGAGAAAAAAAGTCATTTTTGAAGAGCCCTAATGAACAGTCGTAGGCCTACGTATTGGCAAAACATTTTTAGGACGATGGGTTTCAGCAAACAGCGTTGTCGAAGAAGTCACGTTGTTCCATAAAATCGGCTGTAAGCCATAGTATCCAACCGGAAGAATAGATGTAATTTTGAAATAAAGCCTAAACATCGGATTGTATGATATAAATGCGACTAATGAATATTCGGAAGGCGCAATTCGTTCTTACGTAAAATGATGATGACGGAAACACGGCGATCACATGCGACGACCGACGACTTGATCATAAGGATAGGCGTGGAGTCGTGATTTATGTCGCCGATAAATGATAATCGCAGGGACGCGTACAAAATCGATGTTTATTCAATTGACATAAAATGCTACATGATGTCGTCAGCGTGTTTTGAGACCGAGAAATGTTGTCGTTTTACTTGACCGCAATGCGGTTATAAAGTAGGGATGGTGTGAACCTCTGAAAGGTTCAGGTTCGTGTGAACGCGAACCTTTTTGAAAGGTTCTTTGTGAACGCGAACGTGAACCTCATGACGTCACGTGACGTCATATTGCTAATTCCAACCCTGCATTTCAGTGAAGTGCTAGCCTATATCATACATGCCACTCCTGGGTTTTTCCACCCAGATCTGGGTTTTTTGAGCATCACCTGGGTTTCTGGGTTTTCATCCTTGAAATCTGTTTTTTTTTTTCAACATCCAGTTCGCCAGGTTTGCTGTTATTGTAACGACAGAGTGTTGAGAATCTATTTCATAACTAAAATGAGGGTCTTCGGTTTGATGCGATGGAGCTTCATTGAATGGTAACTTCCAAATCGCAGAAAGTCATCTGAATATAGGACGATTGCCCGTAGCGAACTCGGCACTTAATGGTGAACAATTCGGCATGTATCGATGAATATCATGTAACTGTATGGTATGCACAAGCACAAGCACATGAACAGACCAGGTGATGATCCGACTAATAGCCTATAATCCTATTGTTATCTGAGTATTTATAGTTCCAAGAGGGACACTCAGAGAGAGAGAGAGAGTTAGTTAGTTGGACACCCCTAGCAAGTTGATCAGAGGCATTAGTTATCAGCACATTCGAACCCTAACCCTAAGTCCCTTACCCTAACCCTGAATTTCATGATTTGACAGTTATTTATTTCCACTATATATTGGTCTGTGATCATTTCAAATAAAAGTGATTTTCGTAAGATTAATCAATCGAAAGCTACTTTCAATCTGTTCAGGTCGCTGAAAATAATGGAAATCATCCTTAGAAATAGGGAATGGATGGCATTGCATTTAACTTTCGCAGCGCGATGATATAATTAGTACCGGACTACCAGTACACTATCATCAACTATTCACGCTGCGCCCCAATTGTATCATTGCGATGTGTCGAGAGGAAAACATCGTGTTTTTTGTGCGAGTCGCAGTGTTAACCAAGCAAAATGTGTATTATAAACGGCTGTAAATTCAATATTAAAGGCTTCAATGACTGTATGAGTGTACTGGACGGCTATCAGGCTACACTTTCACAGCTATCTCGTGTCTTTTGCGTGAAATATAGGATCTGGGTTTTTCTGGGTTTATTTCGCCTCCATATCTGGGTTTTCCCGAAATATCCCAGTGGCATCTCTGGCCTATATTAATATACACGATACCTAGCGACGACTCGGGCCACATAATGCGACAATGCTGAAGTACATATTCACGTTTTAAACGTCGCCAAATGTATCAACTGGGGCAATCAAATGATATAATACTCCCATAAAATCATTATCTTTCATCGCTTTGCTGGGAATTTCGACGAGGACTTCCAAGGGAATATAAGCTTACGCCTTAACGGTCCAGGCCAGACCGGACAATGTATTCGGCGTGTGAGTATTGCTACGTATATATCGAGCAGAGTGTAAAACGGGTTATTGTACGTGCTGTACCGATATTACCTTAACAAGTTATACAGCAGTAGTCAACACCCCAATCACACGGATTTGGTTTTAATGATACAAGAGACATATGAAATCAAGATTTACCACGAACGCCTGCTAGATTTTTCACATCGACAATGATATAAATTTCGTAGATTGGTTGAATAGACATCATTCGCCGACTACCTACACGTATTGTATTTTGCTCTTAATGTTGCGTGATTGCGGGTCAAGCTCACAGCAGAGAGTCACTAAATATTCACAAACGGAAAGCTGGATATTTCGGGCAAACTTTTTTAACAAAACAGGTAAAAATTTTGAGATTGGCGAGGTGTATGCTCGTTTAGTGTTGATTTTTTTATGCTGCCAGCGCCATGCATAGAGTGGCTCAAAGTTGAAATGCAATAAATTTCAACCAAAGATGTTAAATTGAAGTGAAAATTGTAATATAGGAAAAAGGTTCACAGTGCAGAACCTACCAAGGTTCGTTTGTGAACGTGAACCTCTGAATTTCCGAGGTTCACACACCGAACGTGAACGTGAACCTCACGTTCACACCATCCCTATTATAAAGTACGATTGTCCAATATCTAGTGCTGAGTGGAATCGCGAGGATCCGTGCAAGGTGCAACCCATCCTAATTGGCTCGAAAAAGTAACTTCCGTGCAGTTGTTTAATCATTACGCTATTTGCTGCTAAAGTGTTAATGAAGCACCATAATGTAGTAGAGCTTATACGCGTAAGCTCGTCGTATAGCGAGAAGACTTGCATTATCGGCATTTACCATGTAGGCCTACTCAACCCTAATGAATTGATATATTGGTAAATTTGGGGTACCGGGCTTATCGAACGCCTGGAAATCTTAATTATGGATTGCACCGTGTGTTGATTGATCAGAGAGCAGCAGACATGGCGGCGGCTGTATGACAATGTTGTTCTCACATCCACATTGTTTCCGTCATTGTCGACGAGAAACGGCTTTGAAATGACATTGCTGTCGTTAAAAAATCATTCAATAAATACGATTTATTACTTGTATATGTGGATAAATGGGCGAATAATGTATCGATTCAGCAATCCCGTCCACTGGAGAAGTTGCCCACCCCTGCCATAAACCATCGATGTACAACACATTATGCGTTGATGATCTACGCAACACACAACGTCACTAGGGTAAAGGGTTGCATTTAAAACAAAAATCAATTCAAAACAAACATGTTTTTTTAGCCATGACGTCACGAATATTCAATTGTGTTTTCATAGTAGATTGGCATTGACAATTGAAAATATAGGGTAAATATAGCTCCTTTGACGAAACATCTACGTACTATAGCTGTTGAACCGACTGTTTTGGGGGTTCCAATCATATGGTATACGTCGGCTATATCAGATGGTAATTGACCGTATAGGCTCATACAACATGTGTTTTGCAAAGTATATACACAATTATGGCATAATTTTACAACTTGAAGAAAAAAAATTTTTTTTTTCAAAAGGCCTTTGTTTTAAACACTGTTTAAAACATGTTTTAAACAACCATTTGTTTTAAAAACAACCCTAAATGTGACATATAAATACAGTGCATTACAATGCCATGCAGTGAACAGATAGTAAGATGTCGAAACGACGATGATACTTGCTGTACGGTTCATCAATTTGGCATCCGCTATGGCAGCATACCATTATATATTGTTCAGTTTCTATATGCAATGATTTCGCTTTCTTCCATTTCTTGACATATTTATGTATAGCCTGTTATACCAATGCTAATAATTGGTCTTAATTATTACATAGTCGATAGACATTGTTTGCCTTTGACTTGCTTAACATCTGGATATCCTGTGTATGATATTAATCCTGTTCATATCAGGCCGGCCTTGATCATTTATATTTTATATGAAGTTTATGATTATGGGTAATCGGACTATTGCACGCTGCGATTGACTCTAGCACTTACCACACGTCATCCAGTGTCAACCGTTTCTCAAGGACTCCGGCTGTCACTAACGTTTCTTGCACGGGCTGTTCAAATTTTCTCCATAACATTGCAATTATCGCGACCCATATCGCTGCTTGAAAAATCGTATTTACAACTCCCATTTCTACACTATGCGACCTAGAATCTATAGAATGACCAATTTACTTCGATCAGTCAATCATTCCGGTAACGACTGATTTCACCTACTTTCGGTAAGGAATTCTTTCCTATGCACCCTCAAGGTACTAGTTCAGTTAGAAATACTTTTGTTTTCCCTTCAGTCAGAATCATATGTGTGTTACTACGTGTCCTTAATCGTTGAGCCCATTCGTATGCCTTGTCATCCCAGCACTTATGGATACATAGATCATGTGTTGTATACTCCCAACTCCTCATGTCATATTTTTGTGGTACCGCTGTTCAAACATTGCATGAATTGTTGAGAGCACTTGCAAGCGGTTAAGCGAATACTTGAGGTCCGGATGTATACCGAAACATGTGACGACCATGTACATTTATGCGCTATCAATCCCTGACAAGAGATACATCTTACACAAAGGTGTAGTGGTGTATACTAATTTAATTATATTTGTCTAATCGATCAGGTCAAAATTAGCTATTATGTAGCCTACATTTTTGTCACGAATATCAAATTTGGTCTGGGTAAAAATGAATCACAGCCTTTTCGAATCGGACTCCAAACTCCAATATCCACTCTCGAATCTGCTTTAAGGCAGATATTTTTATTAAAACTATCATAAATAATTCCAATAGTAGTATTTCCAAATGCCATTGTCTTCTATGAATCCACGTAGTGCTAGGGTTGATGAGTGGGAGTCGGAGTTTCGCAATTTTTCGCTTAATGGAGTCGGAGTCGTGGAAACTAGAGTGGCTGGAGTCCGGGTCGGAGTCTGTGAAAATGACCCTTACTCCGACTCAAACTTCTTTATTATGAAAACAATTAGTTTCATTAAAGGTATCTTTAAATTACTAATAATAACTAGAATAGGGCTTTTGTGCACCATCAAACACTGTTATGAGTAACGATATTGATAAAATTGGACATTATTTGCAAATTGCAATTCAGTTGCATTGGAAAAGAAAATCTCAATATGCATCGTCGCAATCGGAAGTCACATTTTGATGCAATATTTGGAATTATACCATCCATGATACTGTGACAGAATAAATACATCGTCTTGTTTTGTAAAATTGATAAATTGATGTAAATATAACCAAACGCTGCTTCCCACTAAAGAAAATTGAAAGTATTTGTAGCGTAGCTCAGCTGCTTGGATCGAACAAATGATTAAGAAAGACTGCAAGTCCTAGTCCTTGAATACTTGACCAAGTGCATGTAGATAGAAATATGCCATTTGACTACTTCCTAAATTTCGTTTCTGACCAATGCTTAGTAGTAGTGAGAGTGTGTGTGATTGTACTTAGTTATGGTGTGTAATGAAAAAACTATAGTAAGTTACATCTCTGCATTAGTTGCTGACTCATACACAAGAGCTACACTTCGATTGTTCTATCTACATTTTAATTGTACAGGATTGGATATAGCCTATGTCATCGTTGAATGATTCATACATATTGGGGTATTAGAGAGTCCACATTATAAAAACTTATGAAATATGAAAAAAGGAAGGATATTTAGAAAGGCATTCTTCCATGTTAATTGAATAGTGAATAATTCTGTGCCACAAGGAAACAATTTTGCATGTCATCGTTAATCGTATATGTTTGCATATGTTTAATGGTTATATGATAGTAATTTAACCGTCACTGTGGCATATAATTTTCGAAGCAAATTTATAATACTGTTGGAGTCGGAGTCCTTTCAAGAAATGACTCAAGTCGGTACGTTTAAAGACTCAGGAGTCGGAGTTGGAGTCGGTGGTAAAATCTACCGACTCCACAGCCCGGCGTAGTGCACATACGGCCTATTTGTATCATATGTACTTCCATAGGCACCGACTTACGAGGTGGCGCAGCCACCTCGTGACCAGTGTTCCGTCTAAGCTGCGCACGTGCGCAACTGCTCAGTATTGACACGGTCCCTGCGCACACAAAATCTAAGTTGCGCGTAAAACATCCAAAGTGATGACCTTTTTTTAGTCGTTACGCAATGTTGTCCAAGTGTCTGCGCAGTAGATTGGCGAGTGTGCGCAAACTCGTCAAACATTAGAGGGAACATTGCTCGTGACCATATTTACGAGGTGGCGGCCACCTCGTACAGAATGCTCAAACGCCCAAGTGATTCGTGACCAGTAGCTGCGCCACCTCGTAACCATATTTACGAGGTGGCGGCTACCCCGTACAAAATGCCCAAACGCCCGTGTGATTTGTGACCAGTAGTTAGTAATCAGGCGAATCAATGCGACCTGCCGACCTCGTCAGAGACGTCTTCGATTTCGATAAGCGCGTGCGCCAGGTGCGTAGCCACGGTGGTTTCGGGGGTCGAACTTCCGAAACGCGAAACCCCGTCATTTTGAAATGATCTTTTCAACTAATATTCAGTTGCAATTCAATAATCGTGTTATCAGTGTTCCGCGCGGCTGATTTGCGAGAAACGTGTTGTCAATTAGAGAGAAGAGTCTTTGATGATCTTCCGCTGAGATGGTCGCGAAATTAGGTCAATCATTCCCGTGCGCGTGGCAATCGTCGCTAGCGCTTTATCGCGTATCGAACAAGCCTGGTACCGCGGGCTTGAACAATCGCATCTGCAATGGGCTCAGTTCACACTGTATCATCGCTTGCCTGCGCAATCGCATCTGCATTGGCGGCTTCGGCCTGCTGTGCACGATATCATCGCTGGCTTTGTCTGTGCCATTATTCAGGAAATGCAGAAATACAACTTAAACACCGATATAATGAGAAAACAATTGTCACGACGAAAGGTACTCAATACGGTGTCAGACTCAAAACCCATTCGTGGCGATACTGATTATAGAATACACGCTTTCTCATTTGCCATCATCCACACTTCTTGTTATCTACTTGATATATTCGTACTCCGAAATTGTCGCACAAAGTCATTTTTCAGTGTTCCTTTCATTATTAACGTACAGTAGGCCATGCCATGGCATTGTCAAATATTGATGCATCACAAGATTCTGGGTGGCACAAATTCTGATTTTATTCGGTTCGTTTGAACAGTGAACCTTTTACATTCCGGTAAACTTGATTGCTGGATGTACTCGTATCGAGAACAACAATATCGAATATTAAACTATTAGGCATTAGATAGACAGTGAATTTCTATTGATAAGATCCCGGCATGCGCCCGGAAGTGGGATTAATTCTAGCCCAGGGGTGTCCCACCTGCGGTCGTAGAAGGAAATTTGTGCGGCCGTCAACACGTAATTCAATTAGTATGTGTTGGCGGCCGTCGACATGCAAATTGTGAATTGTATTTACGAATTGACCGATGCACTCCCGAATTGCTTCGCGAACCTGAATGGGGAAATGCACCAATGCCGCCGAAATCGTCCTTTTAATCTGCAAATAATTGCCGCGATGCAGGTTGGTAAACGCTAAGCAAGAAACCGCAAGAGACAATTGCTGATTGGCTGCGCGATTTCGCGTTTGTAATCATCAATTGTCAGCTTGAAATATTCGAGAGTTGTCTTATGTTACTTGGCATGCGATTGCGTAGTGTATTTCGTTACTCACACGGCGCGTTGCGCGTGAATAACATTGATGCAATTCCATATTATCAGTGACTCGACTGCAGGGTTTGATATTAATGAGCGCAGTGCCGATATTAAAACGTCATGCAGTACTTACTCAAGTAAAAATAATTTTCCCCTATCTCTACTTGTTTATAGTTCGTGATTTACTCATCGCTATTTACAGTTTGTTAAGTAGAAGTAGCCTATTTGATGTTCTTCCAATGAGAGAGAGAGAGCGTTACCAAGACGGTGTTTTCATGAACTACCAATTATAATTGAATCTCCACAACACTTCATTAAGTTAAGTCTGGACTTCGCATGGAATGGATGTGGAATGACAGTATTTTCACAAAAAATTTACGCCAAAGGCACGTGGTGTGAATTCTCCCGTTTCTCATAATGCACATTGCACATGCGATTAAAGCCGGCGGACTAGGAAAATATTAGACAATGTCAGGTATTCTAACTGAAGAAATAATGTCATGTTTATACATGGGAAATTATATCTACGCGTTGCAGCGACATGTTGACATCCTCTCTCTTCTGACGTGATCAGATTTACCGGTAGCGCTGGGGGG
>ATSW01000891.1:0-19296 GCA_000444245.1 Botryllus schlosseri
GGCATCAGTGAATGTATTGAAGCCTCCGCTTATTTATGGATACTCGCAACGATTTTTCGATTGCCGCAAATCAGGGTTGTGACCAAGTCACAAGGTTCCGAGTCGAAAGTCAATCTCACTTTTATAGTTTTGACTCGAGTCAAGTCGAGTCGTTTTCAATTCACCAACGAGTCAAGTCCGAGTCCAAGTCGCTGAGTAGAGTGTCGAGTCTGAGTCCAAGTCATTGTGTTGTCTGTTCAGGTCCGAGTTAATGTCATGTGAAACCCACTTTTTACGACTCTGCTCGGTGATATCGAATGCTCCGCATTCATAATATACTAATATTCCTCACTTTTAACAGTTTCTGATAGTATCTTCAAGTACCAGTACTGATAGACAAAATAATAATAGTGTGATAACTTTATTATTCTTCGAAATTACAATTAAATGCCTGTCATAGTAGACCCAATTTCGATTCATATGACTTGGTTCGAGTCCTGCACAATGACTAGAGTACAAGTCGAGTCAATACACAAATTGACTCAAGTCGAGTCATTACAACAGACTTGAGTCAAGTCGAGTCTGACTCGAGTCATTACAACCCTGCCGCAAATCGGCCTTATTCCTAAATAACCGTGTCGCAAGAATCTCCTTTTTTTCTTCAGATATGGGAGGAACGTCTCCTGCTAATTCAAGACACGATTGATGAGTGGCTCAAAGTCCAGTCGCAATGGCTCTACCTGGAGCCCATCTTCAGCTCGGAGGACATCATGCAGCAGATGCCGGAAGAAGGGCGGCTCTTCCAGATCATCGATAAGACGTGGAAGGAAATCATGAAATTCACCATGAGGGATCCCCACGTTAGTATGAGAGAAGTTATCCCGGGTTCCGGTGAACACAAATGAAACAACAATGTTTCTCGGCTGTGATTGAAGTGTTTTGATCAAAAAATCTTGTACGCTGTGCGAATACGGGCTCACGATATATATAATTACTAACCACGTCCTCTCTGTGGGGTATCAATTTTGCACAATTTGTACTGTGGCATGACCTTCACTCAACTTACCACTCCCTGCTGTTGCCGTGTGATCATTTCTTATTTTGTTGCCGGGTATTTAATTGTTAGACATCTCACCAAGTTAATTGGACCCTTTCATTTCATTCTGTCGGCATCCTGTTACATTTTGAATCAATCGAATGAGTGAGGAGAGATAATTCTATCTTGTGACAGGTGATGGCTGCAACTTCCATGAAAGGTTTACTGGAAAAGCTACAAAACAGCAATGTCCTGCTCGACAAAATCATGAAGGGACTGAATGCGTATCTGGAGAAAAAGAGATTGTTCTTCCCAAGGTAAGATCTTCTTGTAATCGAC
The DNA here is from genome assembly GCA_000444245.1 of Botryllus schlosseri. Classification (NCBI taxonomy): domain Eukaryota; kingdom Metazoa; phylum Chordata; class Ascidiacea; order Stolidobranchia; family Styelidae; genus Botryllus; species Botryllus schlosseri. The sequence continues at coordinate 1,355 of ATSW01000891.1, forward strand.
TACTTCACAACTTTTTAGTAATCGTAATCGACTACTGCACAATTTTGGGTAACCTTCATCGTAATCGACCACTGTGTGATATTATGGGCAATCTTAATCATAGTTGACTACTGCGCAATTTTCCGAGAATCGCAATTGAATACTGCTCAAAATATTGCGGTAATTTTAGTCCTAATTGAGTATTGCGCAATATTACAGAAATCTTTATCGTAATCGAATACTGCGCAATTTTAGGCAATCTTGATTGCAATCCACTACCATGCAATATTTCTATAATCATAATCGTAATCTCGCATTTTAGAAGTAATCCCAATTGCTATCGATTAAATTGACAAAGCCATCGCCCCCTGTCTGGAGAGTCTATATTTTGCCACTCTATCTCTTAATTTTCCGACACCGCTCGCAGATTCTTCTTCCTGTCCAACGACGAAATGCTTGAGATCTTGTCGGAAACGAAAGACCCAACGCGCGTGCAGCCCCATCTCAAAAAGTGTTTCGAAGGCATCGCCAAGCTGCAGTTCCTCGACAATCTTGACATCAAGGCCATGTTCAGCAGCGAGGGCGAAGTCGTTCAATTTGTTGAGCTGATCTCCACCTCCGCAGCCAGAGGCGCTGTTGAGAAATGGCTGCTACAGGTCGGTAGAATAACACAACCACCGATTTTAGTTTTAGTCTGTAACAAAGTACTCTGTGTATGGATAATAGGGCGGTTCAAAAATAACCCTTTTTCCTGAATCTTGCTGGTTACTTGATTAAATCGTTAGATTGCCTTAAAAAAATTTTGTTTTGCATCGTTTTTGAAGACAGCGCAACAATTTCATGAGGTTGGCAGAAAAATTTGAAAAAAATTTTTTTTTGCTTTTTTAGGCAAATTCAAAATTTTCAAACTCTACGAAATCCGCGAATATTGGTTGGAATGAATTCAAATTTGGTGTGCGTCGTTTTTTAAGGCAACCTAACGATTTAATCAAGTAACCAGCAAGATTCAGGAAAAAAGGTTATTTTTGAACCGCCCTAATGGATAATTGTGACATTTGACGATTGTGAATACGTTGTGATTCTTGCTCAGGTGGAGGATGTGATGTTGAAGTCAGTTCGCGATGTCATCATCAACGCCAAGGAAGCGTACAGCAATGAGCCGAGACCTGAATGGGTCCAAGAATGGCCTGGGCAGGTATTAGCGTCTTTTTGTACTTGAGAATGTCACTCCAGAATTTTGAGTTGGCTGAATTAACAGCTGATAGTACAATTTTCTCAATAAAAGTCGTGGTTTTGCAAGTATTGCTGATGAGATGCGTTAGAGGGATTGTTCAGTCACGAATTACTTTTGTTTATTCAAGTCGTTCTTGCCACTTGAAATTACACAAGTGGTTACATTTTTAGGCTACTCCCACTTCTTCAGTTTTCAGTGTTTTAGGGAAACTGCGCCTAGAATACTTACGTTTTTACTGGCTTGGAAATCGCTAGTGTTATTTGTACTTGAGTAGGAATTTATGATGGCACTTCTACCTCTACTTGAGTGTCACTTCAGTACTAATTGTGAAATCGCCAATTTTTTATGGCCTAAATCTTGGGACTTGGTTGAAATGAAAAAAATTGGGCTGCCTCTTTGGGCGTCTGTGCCGCCGTGAATCACCTGCGAAACCTTTGGCTTTCCATAACTAGAATCCCAGACTCGGCCGACAGTCAAGAATTAAGGACCGTAATTTCAAATCGAACCTTTTTCTTTGAGATTGTGCTCTACGTCTCGCAAATGTACTGGACTTACGAAGTTCACGACGCGATACGCGAAGGCGGCAACCAAGGTCTCAAAGATTACTATCAAACACTAGTCGCACAGGTACAGTAAACGGTAGTTGCTACTATAATGAGAAAATTAAAATTTTTCCCTTACATAACAGCTCGGTGATATTGTCAATTTGGTTCGAGGCAAGCTGTTGAAACAGACACGAATCACTCTCGGCGCTTTGGTGACTATTGACGTGCACGCACGAGATGTCATCCAGGATATGATAGACAAAGGTATTGCCGTTCTTTCCTCAATACAGACAGAGGAAATCCACTTGAAAATATACAAAAATACATATTCCGTACACCCTTCCATTTTACTGACTGTTGGCTTTTTGAACAGGCGTGTCGACCGAAAACGATTTCAACTGGCTTGCGCAATTGCGTTATTACTGGCAAAACGAAAATGCCCGGGCGCATATTATTAACGCCGACGTCAAATATGCTTATGAATATCTCGGAAATTCACCCAGGTGATATCGATTTGGAATTTTTCCCTATACAAAAACAAGCTAATCATGTTTAATCGGTAGACTTGTTATCACACCGTTGACCGATCGTTGCTACCGTACCTTGGTTGGGGCGTTTTACCTCAATCTTGGTGGTGCCCCGGAAGGTCCTGCTGGTACTGGTAAGACAGAAACCACAAAAGATCTCGCCAAAGCTTTGGCAGTGCAGGTATTCTATGTTTTCAAATATTGTCCGAGTTGTTCACTGCATGTGTGTAACACTTTTCCATTTTGCTTTAGTGTGTCGTATTCAATTGCTCGGACGGTCTCGACTACTTGGCTATGGGAAAATTCTTCAAAGGCTTGGCCTCGTCTGGAGCCTGGGCTTGTTTCGACGAATTCAACAGAATTGAACTGGAAGTACTGAGCGTCATTGCTCAACAGGTATATCATATTGAATTTGATTGGGTCATGTATCTCTGCGCACAAAGATTACGATGTCCGAGTCTTATTTATAGGGCTGGACATAGCTAAGTAGTGAAAGTCTATGTTTTCTAGTACCGGCACCAAAGTTATACATCTCTTTCTAAAAACAGCTACCTATCTTTCTGTTTCAGATGTTATGCATCCAACGGGCCATTCAGACCCACCAGGAATATTTCTTGTTTGAAGGAACAGAGCTGAAACTGAATCCAAACTGCTTCGTCGCAATCACGATGAATCCGGGTTACGCCGGTAGATCCGAATTGCCCGATAATCTCAAGGTGAAGAAATGCGAATTTGTAAAATCCAGCAGTTGATTCTAATTGGTATTCTTGTGTCATTGATTTTGTTTGCATTGGAGCTGACTTCAATTACAAATCATACACTTTTAACGGGCCAGTTTTAGATGATTATAAGTACGTTTTCACTGTTCTCATGACCAATGAACAATCCAGCTCTTATGCGTTAACCATGTAACCGTGCACCTTTTCAGAGCATTGCTGGCTTTCTTATCTTAGCTCTGGTTGTCAACAACTATTGGTGATTGGAATCCTATTGTCCCAAGCTACTTTTTAATGCTGCTTGATTGAATACTTTACCGGACTTTGAATTTTCTCCCTTTTCCTGTGCTTTGGAAGGCTGAACGGTGAACATTCACACTCTGGAGATATTGGGACCAATATTTTTGCGATTGAATTATCACGATCTCTGTAAAACAAAGGAATCATTGTTAGCTGACATATTTGTAATTTGTTTCAACTTTTGTTTTTGTCTGATTGTCTTGTCGACGTTTTGTTACAATCGTTGCAATTCAGAATCTGTATTGCGTCTTAAAAATTTTATGTTATTGCGTCGTACTTGACTATATCTGTTTTTCGTTTGAAATTGATGTGTGCCAAACCACATAGTTGTTCGAGTTTCAAATATATTCTCAAGGGAAGTTATTAAAACCTGCATTCTGGCAGGAGCGGTCATCACTGCTCTTCAAGCTGTAAACAGGGACATGTTTTCCTTTCAGGTGCTCTTCCGAACGGTCGCCATGATGGTGCCTGATTACGCTCTGATCGCCGAGATCTCGTTGTACTCCTGCGGCTTTCTGGATGCCCGTAACTTGTCGGTGAAAATCGTGATGACGTACCGGCTCTGCTCGGAACAACTGTCTAGTCAGTTCCATTACGATTACGGCATGCGGGCCGTGAAAGCTGTCCTGGTGGCTGCCGCCAATTTGAAGTTGAAGTTTCCGGACGAAAACGAGGACATTCTGGTAGGTTTTTTGTGTGTCTTTCATATTGCTCAATAGATCGTCGGTAACAATAAAAGAGTCATGAAATTGATACAAAAGGATTTCCGTTGGTCGACTAAATTCATTGCATTTTACTTAGCTAGGATTGTTTGACTGCTATCTGCAAGTCTTTTTCCAATTTGTTCCTTTCCCCATCCACACACAAGCAGTATACAGGTGGTTTTTGTTCTTGTTTCCCTCAAATTGAGAGGGAATGTTGATTTCTTGATAAACTGTTGCAAACGTGCAGATTCTGGTGGTAGAAACATTCGAAATCGTAACGAACAATGTGTTAACGTTGCCAGATTTATTCCATTCAAGACTTTTCGACCGACTCTCAGGAGCCAACGCCAGTACATCAAAATCCAAATCATTATATAAAGAATATTTTCGATGCCACATTTTTGTTGATCTAATAATGACAAGTACACGGACTCGCGAACTGCATATAACAACTCACAATTACGGTATACGAGACAAATTCGTCTTTATAAATAACCAAGCCATTACCGATAGTTTCTACCCTATATTTCCCTCTGAATAAGAACCAATTTTAACCTCTTTAAAACCTCATGCAAACGTCCAGCAATAAACAAGACACCGGCGATGTCTTCGGAGTTGTGGTTTGGTTTGATTCTAAATTCACCGACACCCTTTTTTCAGCTTTTGAGATCCATCCAGGACGTGAACCTGCCGAAATTCTTATCTCACGACATACCGCTTTTCCGTGGCATCACTTCCGATCTGTTCCCCGGGGTGCGTCTGCCGGAGGCCGATTACCGAATCTTTATCGACACCGTGAAGGAAATGTGCGAAAAACACAAGATCCAGCCCGCGCCTGTGTTTATGGAGAAATTGATACAGACCTACGAGATGATGATCGTGCGACACGGGTCAGCGATGGCTTGTTTGATTGAATCTCGGGGTCGTTTAAACTTGTACGAGCATATTGAGCCTTGATAGGGGGATATGTATTTAAAGTAATGTTCTATCTGTCGCAATTCCAACTTACGTCACGCTTATTTTGTCATACTCCATCGGCTACGCACGAAAATCGATTGTGAGTGAATAATAAACTGGTCCCATATGTCATTTCAGTTTCATGTTGGTGGGCGATCCGTTCTCCGGCAAAACGAAATGTCTGCACGTTCTCGCCGACGTTCTGTCGTTACTCAACGAACGAGGGCAGAACGAAGAAGACAAAGTCATTTACAAGACGATCAATCCGAAAGCCGTAACAATGGGTCAATTGTTTGGTCAGTTCGACCCTGTCTCGCACGAGGTGAGTTCTCTACCGCAACATATCCGTGAAAAAAAACTTGATTACCTTCCATCAGGGTTGTAACCAAGTCACAAGGCTCTGAGTCACAAGTTAATCCCACTTTTTAGTTTTGATTCCAGTCAAGTCAAGCCATTTTTAATTCACCATCGAATCAATTCCGAGTCCAAGTCAGCGAGCGGAGGGTCGAGTCCGAGTCATGGTATTATGACTCGAGTCCAATCCAAGTCATTGACTGCTCAGTTTCGAGTTAAAGTCTTGTTAGCCCCACTTTTTATAACTCTGTTTGGTGATATCGAACGGTTCGCATTTAAAATATACTAATTTTCCTCACGTTTAACAGTTTCTGGGCACATTTTCAAGTAACAGTACCAATAGGCCAAATACCAGCAGTGTGGTTACTTTGCTATTCTTCGAAAATACGACGAAATGTCGGTCTTGGATGTCTGAGACTCGAGTCATATGACTTGGTCCGAGTCATGCCCAATGACTCGAGTTCAAGTCGAGTCAATACACAGATTGACTGTAGTCGAGTCATTTCCGTATTTTGTGAAAATGACTCGAGTCGAGTCATGACTCGACTTATTACAACCCTGCTTCCATCGACGTAATAATCCAGGCTTTGATTCCATTCCTATATGTTTGCTGCTATAAGTTACCTATAAATACATAGAATTACTATTTATATAGAGCAGGGGTTCCCGACCTTTTCTCGATCTCCTGCCAGTTTTACTCTCTGTAATGGCACGTGTACCAATTCCTGCAGAACAAATTTAATTTGATCGAATCATATTTCATTCAGAAGAAAAATATTGGCCTACTAAAATAAAGCTAAAGCACCATTAGTAAATTCAATGAGACGTTTGTTGGTATTTACTGTCCTCTAGTGGTACACGTCCCACAGATTGGGAGCCCCGATGTATAGACAGTGTACTTGTTTGATGCTGGTGTCATCAGACCATTTCACCGATGAGGCCTTGTTGCTCATTCACATCCTATATCTTTTGTTGCTGTGTGCTTGTTATGTATTTCCACGTCGTAACCTGGCCCTTTTCATAAATTTAATTTTTTATTCAAAAATAATTTCATATTTTCAGTGGACTGACGGCAACGTAGCGAATACCTTCCGGAAATTTTCGAGCACCGACACCACGGACAGGAAATGGGTGGTTTTCGACGGCCCCATCGACACGCTATGGATCGAATCCATGAACACCGTGCTCGACGACAATAAGAAGCTGTGTCTCATGTCGGGTGAAATCATCCAGATGACCAACGTCATGAGTTTGATCTTCGAGACGCAAGATCTGTCGCAAGCTTCAGTAAGTTTTGTGTCGCAGGGTAGCTCGCGTTTTATGTCCGATGCACAATTTAGTGTAAAGGCGGTCTGCTGTTGGAGTATTTGGTTGTATTAAGTTATATCAGGATAATAGGCTACTTATTAGTACTAATTACTGGTTGATAGCTGTATGAGTTACGCCTGAAAGGTAGCTACATACGACGGAAGAATCGGACATTGAATTATCACTTATTGTTGTACACTGGCATCTCTGCCTGACAATTTACAAGTGATAACTGCATACGACGGAAAAGATGGACATTGTATTAAGTATAAAGACACTGTATTATCACAAATTGTTGTACACTGACACCTCTGCCTGACAATTTATAAGTGATACTGACGATATAGGTGACCCGTATAGAGGGCATTGCATCTCTGCCAACTATACGCTGCTGTCATAGCTATGTACTCTGGTGTAAACCCTGTGTTGTCGGAAGTAGTGATTTCCAAGGTATCACCTAAATATTTTCACTTGGGGATAGATAGTTGACAAGGTTTGAAAGCCTTCAACGTCAGCTCAGAACAGCGTGTTGTATACTTTCCAAGATATCTCTGGGTGGCTGACGCGGTATCAACAGATGTGAGCAAAGTAATCAGCATCAGTACTCCAGTAGAATTAGAAGCAACGCCATAAACCTACTTGAATGCATCAAAAAGTAGAAGCACTGTGTTGCTGACCACCTCTGGGTACGAGTCTATGTGGTGAAATTAGGCACGGTTTTGGAACTATTTCCGACAAATGGTATACAAGTGCAATATTGCTCGATGCTTTGTCGATTTCGCTAGTAAAATTAATAGGAAGCTATAATAAAACTGTGTTGTCCTCGACAAATTTTGAAACATGTAATTCAACGTCGGTTCAGTGGTGGAGAAAACATTTTCTGACATTCCCAAAAAGTAAAAGTTGCCAGCAAGCTAAGCTGTTCGATAGCAGAAAGATGTTCTAGTACTCCGAAAAGAAGAAGCTACTTTGCTACTGACCATCACTTCTCATGTATCAGAATGTTCGTATTTTCAGCCCGCCACAGTGAGCAGATGCGGCATGATCTACCTGGAGCCGAACTCGCTCGGATGGCAGCCCATGTTTCAGTCGTGGCTCAATAACTTGCCGGCGATACTTTCCGCCGACAACCGCGCCTTCATCGAAGCCATCTTCGAATGGCTCGTTCCGACTTCCTTGCGGGTCGTCAGGAAGCAATGCAAAGAGGTGAGTCGGATCTGAACTCTTTTTCTGGCTTATGCTAAATTATCACCTCGTGCTTGTAAACCGGTGGTTCTCAACCTGCTATATTTGAAGTCGTTTCAGGTAATGCATTTCTTTTTAAAGTAAAATTACAGTATTGGCAAATCATTAACATAATTTCTTCTATTATAATAAATGACGTCATCGAATGCGTAGTTAAATACTTTATGTATTATTCGACTCAGTTGCTAATTGACTATTGGGTTGTGGAGAAGAAACAATTGCGACCATCACATTAAATTTTGCCTTGTTAGTGTGTGTTATTAATAATCAGGGGCGGATTAGCTTGTGGGCTGCATTTATTTCGAAATTTTCGGCCGAATTATTTAGTAATCAGCCCATGTCAATACCGTAATCCTACATTTGCAGTAAAGTTGAATTTTTCGTTAATTTGTTAGCACTCAACAAAATCATGGAACCTCGAGGGCGTGCGCGGTAGGGAAAGGTTGAGAACCACTGTTGTAAACGAAGTAGATTGATAATGGATGGATAAATGGACAGACGCATGGATAGATGGACCTTGGGACACAGTCGCCAGTAGGCACTGTTAGGATTTACAGTGAAAAATAAATAAATAAACAAAAAAGAGATTAGAAATACTTGATTTCGGATACAGCATGAGATATAAACAAACCAATACATGATATACAACATTCCCAGTATAATATAAATCATATGTGGGAATAGTTCATTTCGAGAAGTAGTCGAATTCGGATTTCGAAATTTGAAATGGTAAATGTAAGCGGTTTGCAATCTATAACAGTTTCGGGCAGATGTGAAGTCAGTCTGAAACCAAAGGACCTTGAGTAAATGACACAGACGCACACTATTCGACTTGATGCATCCATTGATAGCGCATATTTTTTTAATCTTACTTGGAGTTAACGAGTAATCTTACCCGGAGTGTTTTATTTGCAGATCATGACGTCACAAGACCACAATCTGATTCGTTCGTGTATGCACCTCTTCGAAATGCTCTTGAAGGAGGAGGTGTCCCCGGAAAGCGAATCGGACCACAAAAGCATCAAATTGCACATTCAGGTAAGGGATTATGTGTTTAAATGCCGGGCGCGTGTTGCCAAGTGTTGCTCGTTTCTCTGTCCAATTGACTCATCATAAGGTGAACTTTTCGTAGTGATCAATGAAATAAACTCAATTTCAGAGATCGTTGTTTTTTTAAACGCAGCATTGGTCTCAATCTTGTGCTTTGGCCCCAAGGTTCGCATAATTCATCGTGACACTGGATTTTGTGGTAGTTTACGTCATCGCAACACATCTTCATGAATGATTGCTAACCTTTGAACGAAAAGACCCCGTTTACTTATGTTTTTGCCCCCTAATGAGAGTCAGTTCATAAGTTTGGGGTGTGAATATGTTAAACAATTTTAGACACAAAGACAATTTCACTTGCATTTTACCATTCCTAAAAAATAAGACTTATCCTCTTTGCATGGAAACTGCAGTAATTTACTTTGCACAGTACCACTAATTATATTATTAACCCAGTATTATTTTATTCGATAACACTCGCGTTGCATTGAAACACTTATATTATCCATACAGGGCGTGTTCTTATTCTCCCTCATCTGGTCGGTGGGCGCGTTGGTTAATCAAGACGGAAGACAGACCTTTTCCGAATTCCTCCGTGAGATGATTGCTGGCAAGAAGGAAGAACACCCGATTCCGTCTGTTGTCGGCAAAATCGAAACGCAGATTCCCGAACAGGGCTTGGTGTATTACTACTACTACGAGGTATGCATTTTAGATTTCTTTTCCTGTACTTTACTCCTTGTATATCAGGCCTGGTGGAGTTCTGCCTGGAATTAATGGTATGATGCTTTCTGAGATGGTTACTATCCAGGCATTTAATTCAGGTGAAAGGTCGTGGGAACTGGAGTCCGTGGACACATTTGCTGCGTGGACAGGAACTGACGCCTGATAAATCTGTCAATGTAGGAAATATTATTGTGCCAACGATGGACACGGCGCGATACACATACCTGATGGATATTTGCATCAAGAATAAGAGACCCATTCTTTTTGTCGGGCCGACTGGAACAGGTTTGTTTGTTTACAGCTTTTTTCTACATTAATTATGCGAGTTAAATCTCAAATCTCATATATATCTCGCTACCAATGTTTTTATAATCTAAATCACGACCAAAAAATGCAATATTGTACCATTTTTGGTGTTGGTAATAATAATTGTAATACAGTCATCGTATAAAATCACAATTCCTCAGCTACGCGATCTTTCTCTAATCATTCTTTTATAATTCATTGTATAAAATCCTATCCATCAAATAGCTTTTGAACATAAAGCGAAATTGGAGCCTAATTTTATTACATCATAACCATAGACTCCTTACCAAGTTGTTTACAAAAGGTGTTTACTCGCAGGAAAAAGCGCATACGTAAAGGATAAATTGATGAACAACCTATCCAAAGACGATTTCCTGCCTGCCTTTGTAAACTTCTCGGCCAAAACGACAGCCAATCAAACGCAAGGGCTTGTTATGTCCAAGCTGGACAAGAGAAGAAAAGGTAGTACTTCAAGTTTTGTTGTGTATTACACGACAGTGTTTCACATTGTTTCATAAAAAGTAGTTATGATGCAATCAGATTGAAATGGTCGCTAGACCAGAGGAACGTTGTATACTTTACCAGACTCAGTCTGAAACCTTGATTGGTGCCGATCGCAAATGCTCCTGACATTATGTAATGCCTTTTATTATTTTTTCATTACAGGTGTCTTTGGTCCGCCGATGGGTAAGCAATGCGTCATATTTGTCGACGACATGAACATGCCGGCCCGTGAAAAGTTCGGAGCACAGCCTCCCATCGAGCTTTTGCGACAATACTTTGATCATGGAAATTGGTGAGCGATGAAATTTTCATTGCAATAGATTTAGTCGGGGACTGATATTGTCGTGTTGTTGTGTTGAAATTAAGTAGCATTTCTATCTGACAATGGGAGCTTTGTCAAGGTATGAATGTCGGGAACATTGGTAACTTATTTTGGGATGTGTTCTTCAAAATCAACGTGAGAACTATAAGAACAATAAGTTTGCCTTAACCTTGAACATAATCCGTGCGAAGTCTTAATCCTAATCCATTGTGTGATATTATTATATAGCGTTGCGTTGCACACATCAGAAAAATGGTCAGCCGTTTTCCCAATAGACACAACTTTAAAAGACAATTAAGTACCGTTACTCTTTCAGACTAATCTGGTGGATCTTGCCTGCTTTCATTACTTTATCAAGTGGCTTTATTTTTACACCACTTCAACTTCTATATGACAGTCTTTAGTCAAAGTTACTTGCTTTTTATACTGTTTAATGGATTAATGAAGTAAAAAGTACTTTTTGGATAGCATTGCAACACTTTAATTGGGAAATTGTCAAAGCAATAGGGCGAAAAAGCTATATAAGTAGCGTGCTTAGTCAATTTGCGTTAGTCACAAATACGCATCTTCCAATTTCCAATAGTAGCCACCCTTGATTAAGTGCTAAAACGCATGCAACGCCCGACGAAATTCATATTTCTGATCAAGGTACGATCTGAAAGACACCACCAAAGTCACGCTGGTCGACATCATATTCCTCGCGGCCATGGGACCACCGGGCGGCGCCAGAAATCCGGTGACCACCCGATTTTTACGTCACTTCAACATCATCTCGACCCTCGAGTTCAACGACGAGACCATGACGAAAATCTTCAGCACGATTATGTCGTTTCACTTGAAGGCTCACGAATTTCCGACCGACATATTTTCGACATGCACCCAGTGTCACCGCCACAATGCAAGTGAGTGGTCTGAGCGGTATTGGATTTTCTTATGTACTGTAATTTCCTGCATATAAGAAAAGCTGGTTAAATTAGTCGATTTCAACACTCAAGTAAAGATTGAAGTAACTCCATAAATTTCTACTCATTTAGAATTGGAAGTAGCAATACATACATTGGAGAAAGTCTCTCTCTCTCACTGTTAGGCAGTGGTGGTCAGTATTGAAGTACATCAACTTTTTAGAAGTACGGTACTCAACTAAGTTTTGACCACTTGCGCTACTTGTTCTAGTGATTATGATTTTGGACTAATTATACGTATTCATTTTCTCTATTTTCAATTTTTTAAGCAAAACTAGGCATAGAATTCTTACTTACTTGGAAATTGCTGCTTCCGCCTGTAATTGAGTAGCAATTGATGTGATTACTTCTACTTCTACTTGACGACTTAACGATGACCAATTTGACCACCTCTTTTGTTAGGCCCGGTTTAGGCATTCAGGCATCGTAAGGTTTGAAATCTGAAAGTTTCCTATTCCTGTGACTAGACCGTCTTATTGTCCGAGCGTTTTCCATCTCTTTTTATAAACACTATACGTCAATCCCGCATTTCAGGTGTACAAACAAGCCATGGAAAATCTCTTGCCGACACCAGCAAAGTCTCACTACACTTTCAATCTGAGAGATTTCTCTCGCGTCATCATGGGATGCTTGCTCATCAAGAAGGAGAGCGTTGAAAATAAGAAGACAATGATCAGGTAGCGCGGAACGCGTCGCAACTTATATGACGCAGCCTGAGATGCGGGGAATTATTGTTTTTAAACAGCAAGGGCCTAAGAAGTGTTTTTTTTGAGCTGCTGTACAATTTTTGATGTTGTATCATTTGATCTAAGGACTCTACCGCCCTTTTCAAACCTAAGAAACTAGTAGTAACAAGTAACAACTGTAATTACCATGTTACTCGAGAATTAACTAGAAGTGGAATCACTTAACTACTAGCCGATCTTCCTGCAATTTGGGATGTTTATGACCCTGTCATTTTTACCGCTAATTTGGCTCGCACACAACATTTGACTTTCGATCGTCAGGCTGTTCGTTCACGAAGTGTTCCGTGTCTTCTACGATCGTCTCGTGGACGACTCGGACCGAGACTGGCTCTACAACTCGCTGCGAACGATCATCAAAGACACGTTCAAGGAAAATTTTGACACCCTGTTCGATCACCTCGCTAAACCAGGGAAAACGGTAGGAAAAAAAGCGGTCCTATCATTTCCAATTTATTTTTTCCGATACTGTGGTTTGTTTCTTTTTGTATGGTTTTATTCGGACGTTTTAAGCGCATAAAATGCTGTAGTAAGATGCCTCTGGACTCGGTGACTTGGCCTCCCATCTATACCTTGTTTATGGGTATATAATATATCACCTAATTGTATTTTTGTTATGTACGTTATTCATTTTCACGATTCTTTCTCTTGAATAATATATAAGAGAGCGTTCAATGTACTATTTTAAGATACTATACAATATACTATTCAATTGTATATTGAAGTTCTTTACCTCCAAGAAGCTCTTTAGATTCTTTCTCTCTCTCTTTCCGTCAGGCGGTTTTGTGGTATTTGTTTTGATCTTCAGCTTGAGGAGGACGACATGCGTTCCTTGTTGTTTGGCGATTATCTGAATCCGGACGCCGAAAATGAAGATCGGCTTTACGAAGAGGTGAAATCGCTCGAAGATTTCAATGGTATCGTCGATACCTGTCTGGAGGAATACAATCAGACTCACAAGGCGCAGATGAACTTGGTCACTTTCAGGTTAGAATGATCGCTTTTGTTTAAATATCAAGTCATTTAGAATAGCCCAAGCTAACCCTGACCTATTCCCAACACTATTGGTAACACAATCTAACCTAACTCTAACTGTGACACAAACTATCCTACCCTCAAACCTTAATCCAAACTAAGCCTAACTCCAACTTGCTTGACTCAGAATCAACCATATGCTCACTTTTGCCGAGCATCACCGAGAATTTATCATATCAAACGTTCCGTTGGAACAGATGCGAAGAGTACTCTGCGTTCCTTGTCACCGATGGCAATCACTAATTATTTCACACCACTTCTGATGCTTTGAATATCTTTCCAGGTACGTATTGGAGCATTTGTCTCGCATCTGCCGTGTGCTGAAGTCGCCGGGTGGGAACGCGTTGCTTGTTGGCGTCGGCGGCAGCGGGAGACAGTCGCTGACAAGATTGGCAACGTCCATGGCCGGTATGAGCCTGTTTCAGCCTGAAATTTCCAAAAGTTATGGCGTCACCGAGTGGAGGGAAGATGTCAAGGTGATTATCCGGAAACAGAGTCAGTTTTCGTATGTCGCATGGTAAGAATTATAATGCATACAGGACGTGTTGAAATCATCGGGGGTGCAAGCGAAGAAGATGGTGTTTCTGATTACCGACACTCAAATCAAAGACGAATCCTTTTTGGAAGACGTCGACAACCTTCTCAACACCGGCGAAGTGCCGAACTTGTTTGCCATCGATGAGAAGCAGGAAATAATCGAGGTGAAAAGTGAATTCTAGTAGTAATACACAGAAAACGGTGTAGAAAAAATAGATATTTGTTGTAAAAAATCAATTATACATTATTTTAGGAAATGTTACGTGAAGCGTGTAAGTGTGAAGTAAGTAACAGTACTTAACCAGAAATTAACCGTAATATACTTATAAAAAATATTTAACAGAGTGTAGGAGATTATACATCTATCACAATTACTTATTTTTGATACCCAGTGAGTATGTACAATTGTAAAATGTCCATTGTCCATACCTATTAAATACAAGAAAGAGGTGGATAGTATCCAACTTAGCTACGCTTTTCCAGAAGATATTTTCTATCTGTTCTTTTAAATTGTCATTTCGGTTTTGCTATCAGACTTGCACATAAGACCCTTAGTTGGTACTGCTGTGACAGGTGCTCAACGATTCAATTAGTAACTGATATCCTCGAGCCTTCCCAGTAGACTCTACTGTGTAACCGAATTTTGACCTTTTTAACATTCTGTATATAGGATTTACATACCGTGTTATAAGTTCTGCCGTGTTTTTGAATCAGCGATACCTAAATCTGGCATTGGATTGCTAATATTATGAATGATAAAAGACATTGATTGCATTTTCTTTCAGAGTATCCGACCCGCCATGAATCAGAAAATGGGTCCCAACGCCGACTACAGTCCGTTAGCGATGTTTGCGTTTTTCGTGAATCGCTGCCGTGAGAATCTTCATCTCATCATCGCGTTTTCACCAATCGGCGACGCGTTCCGTAACAGGCTGCGTCAGTTCCCGTCTCTTATCAACTGCTGTACGATCGATTGGTTCCAGGTACGGGACTCTTGGATGTATTGTGACAAAGGCAGCTAACTACTGAAAGAATGTGTGCTTGAGATGGACGTTTTTTGTTTCAATTACCGTCATTGGACGCAATTTTTTTCCTCAATCACTACAAATGGTAGAAGTAGTCGTTGACATTACTAATAAGTGAGCGCAATTTCAGAAAATTTATTCAGTCACTATGATTCAGGGGCCGTTGCTCCCAGTTTCTTTGATAATTTCACTAGTAAAGGTGATGTGAACATACATCAGAACTTATTTTTCTTCTATAAACACCAAAGTGTAAAAGGTGAGTCGGTTTGTCTAAGAATCTCCAAACTAGAATTGGCATTACTACAAAAGCATAACTCAATTGCAAGTGGAAGCATTGATGCTCAAGAGTCGATATGCTATTTGAAGTAGAAGTAGGAACTGATTTGTTAGTAAGATACTTAAGTATGTAATTTGGGTAGATAGACAAGGACAAGGAGTAGTAGACTTACATTGCAATATAGCAAGGAACATGGCTACCACCGCAGAATGACCCAAAATAGTTAAGTGTTACCAAATAATATTCTGTTTCCGTGATGCACACTATATCGAATTTAACAATTCTCTATTACTTAGCCATGGCCAGAAGATGCCTTGGAGATGGTGGCCAACAAGTTTTTGGAAACTGTCGAACTGACAGACCACGAGAGACAGGAAATTGTGCCGATATGCAAACATTTTCATACTTCCTCGAGGAGCTTATCGGAAAGGTATTTGTCTTTGAGCTTTGTGGATTTCCATGCATGATATAGAGATAAGTTCTAAGACAGGGCTTCTCACACCTTAACGGCGGCGTGGCTTATCAAGCAGCATTTTTTCGAAACTCCTCACTTTCTATGCTAATGCAAAAATACCGTCATTGGCATCAAATTGTGGTATATTTTGAGAAGAAAATGAGCCATTTCACCACCAGCCAGCGCACCAAGCAGTCGGCTACTGCCAAAGCTATTGATCAATGACTGAGAAGTGAAAATTACTCGAAAACTTTCATTGAATCCTAAACCTTTGCTTGAGTTGAACTCAGCCTATACTCTGTTGGGCACAACATGAGTTTGAGAACCTTCCTAAATGACTTTACTCTTGATGCAAATGAAATCAACTCAACTGAACCAACGACGTTGAGGTTGTTAGCCTAGTTAGCCTAGACTGCCGACCGATATGATCTTACAATGTTACAATAGCCACAAAAACATCAATGAGGAAAGACTTACATAATCACATAATGTGATCATATCGGTAAACGCCTAGCTAGAAATCATCAGTTTAAATTCTGATTTTATGTGGTATTATGCTATTTGAAGAGCTTGTTGCTGGTGAAGAACTTCAATATACAATTGCATAGTATATTCAATTCTATGTTATGCTATTATCGATAATGTGACATAATTTTGTTGACCTCGAAATAGAAACACTGGGATGCTTTCACTGATGATTGTTGACTGCTCGCAGGTATCTCCACGAACTCGGCCGTCATAACTACGTAACCCCGACGTCCTACCTGGAACTGATCGCCGCGTTCAAGACTCTTCTAATGCAGAAGCGAGACACTGTGATGAAACAAAAGAAGAGATATGTGGGCGGTCTCGAAAAGCTGGAATTCGCCGCGTCTCAGGTAAATAAGGAACTTTCACCACATGTTGTCCTATTTGTTTTGGCGCTGTCAAATTTGGTCTTTTGGGTTCTAAACACGAAATTTAATCGACCATTGGTCGTGTGAAGGCGTGGCCGCACATTTTGGAAGCCATGAAGCGCCTTTGTACTCGAGTTACTGCAGAAATAACTAGAAACTGTTAAGTAGAAGTTGTATTTTCTATCATAACCTCCCGAGTAAGTATTTAAAGCAGGTGAACCATACTTGAGTACTCGGAAAAAGAAGAACTAATTCAGTACTGGCCACTCCTGTGTATTAGACAACAAATGTTTGTTTACGGCTGTCCGTGAATTTTCAATATAATTTCAGGTGGCGGAAATGCAAAAAGAGCTGGAAGCGCTACAGCCCGAATTGGTGATCAGCACTGCGGAAAACGAGGAACTGATGATCGTGAGTTTTATTTTTTATTTTTAGTCTTTATTTCTTTATTTAATCAGTATTTTTATTTTATTTTTGCGTGTTGATGAGGGAAAAATATCGGAAATTTCATCATGTATTTCGATTTCGCAGCAAATTTCGAAAGAAACGGTGATCGTGGAAGAGCGTACGCAGGTCGTCGCAGCGGACGAAGCACAGGCCAACGAACAGGCGGCGGTCTCGTCTGCTCTGAAGTCCGAATGCGAGAGTGACTTGGCCGAGGCACTGCCGGCTTTGGAGGCTGCGCTCAGCGCGTTGAAAACTCTCAAAGTGAGTTGTGGAGAATTTATTCCCAAATCGTGACTGTCTGCCTTCGGCGACTTACTCTGTGTGTTAGTAGCAGGTTTAGTGATTTTTCGGAATGGATCTTGCCGAATGAAGAATTTATTTAGTTTAGATCACAATTTTCACACATTGACACATCGATTATTTAACGGACCTAAAATTCACGATTTTCATGTTTTTAGTGTTCTCTTGGAAAATATCTTGCCAAACTGAGAAGCTTAAGCGACTTATTCTATTAACAAATTCATAACATTCAAGTTACAAATTTAGTGTCCGTTTGGAAGGGATCTTGGCAAGCTGAAATTGCTATTGCGAAGCTTTAACTGTATTGTCCGACTTAAAATTCACAATGCTCAAGTTGGAGCTTTAGTGACAATCGTGGCGAATTTTTACACGAATCCGACTTAGTCTATATTGAATACGATATTCTGACATGTAATTTTGACTCATTCAAAAGCGCACTTACCATTCAGACTCGTGGCTCGAACAAACCAGATAAGCCGTACGGTCTGAGAC
>ATSW01000898.1:0-17287 GCA_000444245.1 Botryllus schlosseri
GGGCTAACTTTTGCGTGGAACTCCGGATTGAGACAGCACTTACTACTTCATCTGGGTGAAAGGCAGTTTCAATGTGAAATATGCGGAAAGGCATTTTGGAGAAAAGATACAATTCTACTACACATGAAAATGCATGTCAGCGAAAATCTGGAATGTCCAGTATGCGGATTAGGTGTTTCGAGTCGAAGTAACTTGAGGAGTCACTTTATCATGCATGTGAATGAAAGGAAGTTTCAATGTGAAGTATGCGGAAAGGCATTCTCGAGAAAGGGGAATGCTTCCAGCCATATGAAAATGCATTTCAAATAGTGCAACTTGAGTGGCGTGTCATTTTCTATTTTCATTTGTCAGTCGTGGTCATGGGTCGGTCGTGGAATGGAAATAGACTGAAACATTCGAGTCAATGGCGAGGCAAGCATAAAGAAGGAACATAAAAAAAATTGGATAGGGATTACTTTTTCAGGTCTGTTGACAAAAAGTTGCGCACTCCTGTAAATTTACTGGAAACGGAATTCGTTCAACACTGCCGTGAAGTTACAAATGAAAAAGACAAATTGTGGCGAATGAAGTGACTGAAGAACAAGAGAAGAGAAACATGATCCTGCAGTCTCAATGTTATTGCACTGCCTACGTCTGGTGTGCACTCGGCAGAGCCAAAAAGGTTTGTCAGATGCTTTGAAGTCTTGAAGAAAAATTAAATCATTACAAGATTTGAAAGTGTAGGACTGTTCAAACCTCTTGTTACTGTTAAAGTGGTTAATGAAATACAAGTACACGAGAATGGACAAGTAAAAAGCAGAATTATCAAAACCAATTAGTTGGTTATATGTACCGGCATTACATATTGGCAGGCGGTATCATGTACTCACGTAAACTTGACATGGTAATAGCCGATGACATTTTTGTTGTATAGATTACGCAAGAGGAATTTGATGAAAAAATTGAGATGTCCTATGTGTGATTGGCCGATAATGGCACGACAATACAGCTGCAGGCCTGCTTACAAAGAACTCTCCAGTGCAATTGTAACGCCATAGAATGGTTTTCGGATTGTCGCTTGAAAAGTGGATTAGAGAGAAAGAGTTATTGATGGTATCACCGAACAGAATATCGGACGCTTGAACACTTCACATATATGCAGCATTGGTTCAACTTGACCGTTTTGGCTGCTAGGTTGTGGTACAATGAGATGAAAAGTGGGAGATATTATAAGACAAACTACGCTACTCTCCTGCAAAGTTGTGGTGATTGATGGCAGGGTTGTAATTTTCGGTGACTCGATCCGACTCGAATCATTTTTCAAATGCGTAGAATTACTCGACTCGACAATTTATGTATTGCCTGGAGTGATTGTGCATGACTTGAACCAAATCATATGACTCGAGACTAAGACGGCCGGAACCGACATTTCATTGTAACTTCGAAGAATAGTAAAGTCACCACAGTATTGTTATTTCGTGTATCTGTCCTGGTACTTGCCAATTAGGGCCAGAAACTGTTAGGACTTGGGAAAATTAAGATATTATGAATGCGGGCCATTCTGTATCACCCGAGCACAGTTGAAAAAGTGGGTTGAACCGGATTGAACTCAAAACTGAATAGTGAACACAATGACTTGGACTTGAGTCACACCACTATGACTCGGACTCGACTAGGGTTACCATATTTCTGTGACACAAATTCCGGACACTCTTTAGCGCCCACTAGGGGATTTCAAAATGAGGTATGACGTCACTCTAGCAAATCTTTACTTACAGACCAGAGGTAGTCAAGATCCGGTTCAAGACCAGAGCTAGTCAAGATCTGTTTAGGAGTATGTATTTGGCTGTGTATTGTGTAACGGGGACCGAAAGCACAGCTTTCAGCCTCTTCCCACCCAAATAAACAATGATTTTGCCCCCGCAATAGGGTAATCGATGCAATGGGGTTGCTATATGAATATGGTTTCTGTATGTTACTACTATAGTTACTACTATCCGCCCACATGACCAGAGTTATCGGTAGAGCCGGTGGAGGATGATGAGTTGGAAAATACAGAGAGCGTAATTGTACATCGTTATTTCATGTTCCTGTCCCGCCGATGAGATTCCTTATTAGCCTTATGCCGGTGCGCACCACGGAGCTTTATATACACCCCACATTCAGTGGTTTTCAACTTATTATGGTCACGAGTCCATCTTCCAATTTGAAAATGTTCCGTGGCCCGGATCAAAATTTGACGAGTTGATTACTAAAAGAAGTCAGCACCTTTGCCCAGACTTACTCACGAGCTATTTCGGAAGCTGATTACGTTCAACATATTCGCGAACCCCAGAATAAAATCAAACAACTGCCTAGTTTGGAATGGAATCTATACATATATCATTGAATTAAGCATTTGAACAGCCTTAACGATCTCTAGGAATATGCCGTTCTTCTATAATTGTGATTACAATTAGTCTTATTCCAGTAAATGAAGGCTGTTTTTGACTATATTTTATTGCACTTTTTGCGAGGTTGGTATTCCCCATATTAAAATCAATAAATGTGATAGTATAAATCGCGCGCAGCGCGAAGAAAAATATCATGCAGCAGCATAAATATTCCCAGAAGTAATGTTTTCATGTTAATTTACGGAAAAATTATGAGCCTACGTCAAGTCTTCAAAATTCCGGACATTTGGCATATTTTAGAAATTCCTCCCAGACACTACGTTCAACAGTGAAATTCCAGACATGTCCGGGAAATTCCGGACGTATGGCAACCCTAGACTCGACCCTCTACTCCGACTCGGTGGTGAAATGAAAATGACTCGACATCGTCTTGTGACACGGAACCCAGTGACATGGTTACAACCCTGATGGACACCACATGAACGATTTTGTTGGTTTTCCCAGACGCTCGATGATTGGCCCCTTGACTACTGAATAGTTACATTTCGCCAACTCGGTTCTGTTGCGACGTTTCCATCCGTCTACGACGTCTGAACCTCTTTGCGATCCAGTCAAACGTCTTGTACGCGCTTATACGCCACAAAGATGGAAGAGAGTCCACCGTGTCCGTGAAAGACTTGGCTTAACCATCAATGTGGAGAGCCGGGATGCAAGAGCCGATACGCGCCAATCTAATAGAGTTAGAAAGTGTCCGGAATGGTCCGGAATGGTCCGGAATTTGTATTCAATTTTAATTGGTGGAAGAGATTGTGGTGATTCGTATTGGTATTTTGTATTCAAGCCATCGTGCATCATTCAATCATTGCTTTTCTAATCATTAGTTTCCAATTCCTCTGTTACTAATTACGCGACTGTTACAGTTACTGTCGTATTTCACGCTGAGATTTGAGTTAGTAAAAGCCAACGAAACAAGAGTCTTCTGTTTACTGGTACGACACATCCAAAGTTACGATATGTGTATATATTTATTGAAAATTCCATTGCATGTATGAACCAGTGATAATAGCTCACCGGGTTTTCTGCATGCATACTGTTTTATAACATTGGATCACTTTGCATGTTTGATGCGATGTCTGCATACCAAAACCGTCATAATGTGGGTGAGGCCATTTGCCTTTGTGAGCTTCCAATTTAGGGTTGAGCCGTATCGTGTTTTGAAAGAGGCAGGTGTAACCAGAATGAAAACAAACACTCAGCTCGGATATATTTTCAACTCCTAGTACGTCTGTTCGTGTTCAAACGAAAATGTGCGATGACTTGATTTATAGACACCACACATATAAATGTATTGCTGCTGAATTGAACTTCACAGATATTTATTTTCTATTCTGTTCTCGCAGATAAATGTAAAAATAATTGATAACGTAAGAATCTGTAAAAGCAAAGTACCATGAACCATCAAATTCAAAATGGAGACACGGAATCCTATGCGAATTGTCAGACTGTTATTGGAAATGGTGACGTAAGCTTAAAATACGATGTCTGTGGAAGAATGTATTCGACTGACCAAGGATTGCAGAAGCATGTGTCCAGACACCTAAGGAAGTTGGCGTGTGACTTTTGCGGGCTTGCTTTATCATCCAAAGGTGACTTGAAACGTCACATACGCATTCACGGTGACGTAAGAGAATTTGAATGCGATGTCTGTGAAAAGTCCTTCATCCAGAAGATTACCTTGGCCAGGCACATGAACATTCACACCGACAACAAAGGCTTTTTGTGTGATATTTGCGGTAAACTCTTCACGTTGAAACATAATCTGCATCAGCACATGGACATCCACGCTGGTCTGAAAAGATATGCCTGTGAGCTATGCGACATGGCCTTCACGTTGAGGAGCAATCTGTACAAGCATATAAAGATTCATGGTGTGTCTAATACTTCCTCTGTCGCATCAAGAAAGAATATTGTATGTCCCGTATGTGGACTTGGTTTTGTGAGAAGCTCTGGACTGCGAGCGCATTTTTTGCATATGCACCTAAATGAAAAGTAGTTACAATCCAAAATATGCGGATTATGGGTTTCGAGTCCCAGTCACTTAACACGTAATCTTGTCATGCATGAGGATGAGAAGAAGTTCCAATGTGAAGTGTGCCGAAAGGTGATTTCAAAAAGATCAGCTGCTGCCACGCATATGTAAATACACTTTAAATAATGCTGCTCAAGTCGCATGGCTATAGCTGCTGTCAGTCTTGGTCACAGTGCCAATATGAAAAGTTGATTGGAATTTTTTTCGAGTCCGAGACGAAGCAAAGCTGGTGACCTAGAACAAAGAGAGATGTGATATTCCTTTTCAACTACTCTATCGAGATGCTTTGATAACCGAGCAGCGATACGACTGTGCGGGGACCAAGTCTGTGCCTCCGTTTTTTTTCTACTCTATGCTATCCGTGATTACTGAGCGCTTAGCAAGATAGCTGTGGATTACAATTCTCTAGTCTTTGCCATGACGCGGCCGGGGATCGATCCCAGCCGGATTCATCACCATCACACTATGTCGCTCCTAACCTTCTTGTCGCAGGCAGACCACTTTTGGTCCGTCAAGTTTAGCGAAATTGTCCTGCAGCCATCACCTGTTTTTTGCGAGATTCGGAGAGCCGGATTCATCACCATCACACTATGTCGCTCCTAACCTTCTTGTCGCAGGCAGACCACTTTTGGTCCGTCAAGTTTAGCGAAATTGTCCTGCAGCCATCACCTGTTTTTTGCGAGAAACAACTAAGGCTAGTGTAAACTGGAAGCATCCATTATTAACCTATACCGTGGTATGTGGAATTTTTGAAAACTTCAATTGTTTCAAAGCAAATTGGCTTGATAAAATTTTTACTGCTTCATGTCAAGAGCAAAATGATCTCCAGTTTGATATGATTTCGAGGAGATAACTTTCTCAATACTACTAGCTTGTATGTGTCCTCACAACGGATTGCATACGATAATGGACTCAACTAGTCGGGTTTGTACCAAAACTTTGATATGATAAGTACTCAAACTGCTTCAACGTAATATTGAAGAAAAATCCGCTGACAAAATGATTTGCATGCAGTTGAAATGAATTTGTCTGTTAGATATATCATCCCCAATGGCCATTCATGTGCGCCCTGAAATTCCTGCATTTATGAAGCAAAATTGTTTGACCTACCCTAGCTCAGGCTATCGATAATATTCCAAACATCTTGTATCAATGTGGAGATGATCGTCTGTGCGATGTGTGATTAATTTGGAAGTGAATGTATTTATGCAATTCATTGCATTTGTCATTCCGGGAAACATCTTGTCAGATTTACTACATGCACTCGATTTTGTACCATTGAGTCAGAATTAAAACCGGCACTTGACTTGAGAGTATCGAGAAATTTTAGAACAACCGTTTATGTCCAATTGAAAATGTGTATTGACTTTTATGGTAATGGTTTATGCACATCATGCAGAGAACTGTTATATTGCTTAAATGACCATCACATACCATTTGGAATTATTTTGCTACGTATTCTCATTAAAGCGAGGTACAAATGTATCATGGGTCATCAAATTGAAGATTGCGGAATGGTACCTTATTTGAATCACCACAAGGCATCTGGAAGAGGCCACATAAGCTTACAATGTGATGTTTGCAGCATAATGTATCCTACTGATGAAGGATTACACATACAGAAAAGCGGATGCTTCTTGATGCATTTCAATTAGTGTTAATCAAGCTGCGGATATATGTTTCGTGTATTGCCTGTTGTGGTTACCGGTCACCGGTGTGAGTCACAAACTGGAAAGTAGATCGAGATGTGCGAGATGTTGGTGAACTAAGGTGCAGATTTTGAAGGAATAATATGCATTGATTTGACACAAGCAAACCTTGTTTGTCGTGAAATATTCATTGTGACTCATCACAGTGCTTAGTCATCCATGCCATCTAATTTTCAGTGTTAGTCACATTCATGTTATCTTCTCTCACTTTCTATTTAGTGTGCATGCGTCTAATTAATGCAGATCTTCATGTTCTAGTCTACTCCCTCTAACTTCTAATCCCACTCGTAGTGGTTTTGACATATCTTTCGAAGTCACTAGTTATTTGTAGAAATTTAATGCGGTAATTGTACTTGAGCACCAATCAGTACTGTGAAAACCTCTGGCTTAGGTACGCGAGTAATTGAGTATCTTGAAGTAGCAAATTTCTAGTATCTTGCTGCCCGTTTCCACCAGTGATAAAACTAAACAAGGTTTACTGCATGCACAAATTTTATGATTTTTAATCACTTCACGTGCTTGATGCAATATCTACAGATCAAAGCCACAATGCTCCGTGACTATTTGCCTTTGATACCGTCCTCCTTCATAATAAAATGTCAAATGCCCAAATAAGTGTTTGTGACGGCTTGTTCAACTTGATTCGTGCAACGATGTTTATGGAAACCACGGAGACAAATGTTTTTTGTTGAATTGACAGCCATGGCCCATTTTACCTTGTTCATTGTCCACCTTGCTTTCGCAGATCACTGTAAATATCGGTTAAAACTTGTTGAATCATCATACTTATTTGTACAATACGAACCTGATCCATGGATAATGAAATAGAACATAGAGAACATCAGCCAAATATAAATCGGAAGACCGTTAATGGAAATGGAGGCGCTATCTTTGAATGCGACATTTGCGGAATGAAGTATCTATCCAAGAAGAGATTGCAGATGCATGTATCCAGACACCTAAGAAAGTTTGAATGTGACATTTGCGGCCATGCTTCATCATCCAAATATAATTTGAAATGCCACATGCTCATTCACAGTGACGTAAGAGAGTTGGAATGCGATTTTTGTGAAAAGGCGTTCTCCCGGAAGTATAAACTGACACAGCACATGACTACACACAGCGACAGCAAGGACTTCTTTTGCCATGTTTGCGGTAAGATGTATTCTACTGAAAAATGTTTGCAGAGGCATGTGTTTGAACACCAACGAAACTTTTCCTGTGACTTTTGCGGTCTTGCTTTTTCATGCAAAAGAACATTAAACCGCCACATGCTCATTCACAGCTCTACAAAAGAGTTCAAATGCAATGTGTGTGAAGAGACCTTCAGACGGAAGGGTACTTTGAAGAGACACTTGCACATTCACACCAATACCAGGGATTATTTGTGTGATGTTTGTGGTAAACTATTCGCGCTGAAACATAATCTGTTTCAACACATCGATATCCATGCCGGTTTGAAAAGATATGCATGTGAGCTGTGTGACATGGCCTTTACGTTGAGGAGCAATCTGAACCAGCATATAAAGATTCATGGCGTGTCTAATACCTCGGCTGTCGCATCGAGTAAGAATATTGTATGTCCTGTATGTGGACTTGGTTTTGCAAAGGAGCTATGGATTGCGAAGGCATTTTCTGCATACGCACCTAAATAAAAAGGAGATACAATGCAAAATAAACGGATTAAGACAGCACCTCCCACTGCACCTGGATGAAAAGAAGTTTCAATGTGAAATATGTGGAAGGCATTTTTTGAGAAAGGCTGGCGTTTCACAACACATGAAAATCCATTACAACAAGAATTTCGAATGTCCATTATGTGGGATAATCGTGTCGAGTCGGGTAGCCCTGCGAAATCACTGGCTCATCCACGGGAATGAGAAAAAATTTCAATGTGAAATTTGTGGAAAGGCATTCTTGAGGAAGGGGACTGTCTCTGATCACATGAAAATACATTTCAACAATAATTTTGAATGTTCATTATGTGATATAAAGGTGTCGAGTCGGGAAGCCTTACGAACTCACTGGCTCATCCACAGGAATGGGAAAAAATTTCAATGTGAAATTTGTGGAATGGCATTCTTGAGGAAACAGGAAACCTTTGATCACATGAAAATACATTTCAAATAGTGCTGGCCAATCTGCAAGTGGATGTCTAGTGCAGTGGCTCTTAACCTTTAGTAATCTGCAAAACACTTACGTTAATCGCACCTTAGTGGAAGTATCCGCGTAAGATTGAAATGTGATGTTTACGCCAAAATGTATCCCATTGAGTTAGCGCTAGACTCTTTCCTTTTAGAGATAATCTGTCTCGACAACTGGCCACCCACACTGATTTGAAAATGTATAAGTTTGTGGCATGGCTTTTACGTTGATGAGCAATCAGTATTGAAAAGATATGAGCGTGAAGTTTGTGGCATGGCCTTTACATTGATGAGGTATCTGTATATAAAGATTCATGTTGTGCCAAATACCCTTCTGTCAAGTCTTATCGGAATATTGTGTGTCCCATATGTGAATTGCGTTTTACGAGGAGGCATAATTTTCAAAACCACCTTCTAGTGCAAGGAAATTGAATGAATTGTCAATTTGAAGAATGCGGAATGTAATTTTTGAGCAAATTAAATGTTTCTAGGCACATGAAAATACATTTCAAATAGCCCTGCTCCAGTGCCAGTGTTCATTGTCAGTGCCACAGTAACAAAGTGAATAGTAGATTGGAATTTTCGATTCAACTGATAAACAAAGCTGAAGATTTAGGACAGTTGCTCCCAACCTCTTTGTCTTTGGGGATCCCTTTTGATCCGTCAAGGCAGTCCGGGCCCTCGAGTGTATATTCATATTTAGTTCAAGTGTCCTGCAACTACAGGCTAGTGTACTGAAAGCATTCATTTTCTTCAGTTGAAAAGTATACCACACTATGTGGAATTTTTGAAGACTTTTATTGTTTTAAAGCAAATTAACTTGATGAGATTTCTGCTAATGCATGTCAGAAGCAAGTCTTGAAATATATTGTCATGTCCTTGAAATTAGCAGTCGCATATCAACTTCGTCTATTTACCCTAACTCGGAAAATCATCAATTAGGTTACCAATCATATTGCAAGCATCCAACCAAGCTTTCGGTGTGATATCGCGTCCGATGTGTGATAATTTGCGGAATTGTATATATTTTATAAAAAAAATTCTTTCCCTGTATTAGCCTTTCAATATCTGATCACTTTCAATGCATGCACTCAAATTTGTATCGTTGAATGACTTCGTGTATTTGATGTATTATCGTCCGACCGATAAGTTGTAATTTAGTTGGACCATTCGCCTTTGAGACCCAAGTTTCTAGTTGGGTCGTATTGTGTTTTTGGGATAGATGGGGCATAACCAGAATGATAATAATTAGCAGTCGATGCGGGAATATCTGGATATCCTATTACGGATGTTCAGTGTTTATATCCGAATGAGAATGTGCAATGGAAACCATGCTTTAATAATCATAATCGTTTTGTACAGCGTTTTTAAGATAAATATCGAATTAATTTAGGACGAAACAGATTGTCATAATCACCCCGCTATTGAATCTTTACCATCGAGGTACCATGGATCAAGAAATTTCAAATATGGAAATGCAAACATATTCGAATCATCAGACGATTGCTGAAAGTATATCGTACTAAGAAGGGATTGCAGGAGCATGTGTCTATACACCAAAGAGAGTTTGTGTGTGACTTTTGCGGGTTTGTCTCTCCATCAAAATATCCACTGAAACGTCACATGCTCATTCTTGAGGACACAAAAGAGTTTGAATGCGATGAATGTGGAAAGACGCTCACCCTGAAGTATAATTTGACCCGGCACATGGCTATACACAACGACACCAAGGACTTCTTTTGCGATGTTTGCGGCAAGATGTATTCTACTGAGGAAGGTTTGTGGAGGTATATGTCTGGACACCAACGAAACTTTTCCTGTGATATTTGCGGTCTTGCTTTTCCATACAAATCTACCTTGAAGCGCCACGTGCTCATTCACGTCACCTTAAAAGGGTTAGAACAGTGGTTCTCAACCTTTTTCATCTTGCGGACCGGTAAAATTTCAAAAAATATTCGGCGGACCGGTGGTCCTTGAAAATTGAAATAAACCCAGGATGCGACCAGTTTTTGCTACTATGGTAGTAGAGAGAGACATTTTGAGGGTTTGATTCGTAATTAAATATGTTCATGATGGTATTCACGTAATTTTAGGGTAATATAGGTCTGCTGGGTCGAGGTGAAATCCTCTTGCCCAGATAATGTGCTAGCGCGGAGAGTCGATTTATAGATAACTGACCTATGGATAGACACGCAGCACGAGATTAACGGTTGAGTACCCAGATGCAGCTGGCGATTGCTGGTCGCTTCGTGAACAGATATTGTATGCCACTCGTACTTCATATCTGGGGTGTGTTTGTAGTGTGTTCCGCCACTACGACATCATATCAGGGGTAGATTAGCACTATGTTCGACCACTAGGACATCATATCAGGTGTAGATTCGGACTGAGTTACCATTCAGATACATCATTTCTTTGGTATATTCATGTGTTGCGCCACTAGGACATCATGTCCTGAGTGTGTCCGGATTTCGTCTCCACTAGGACAGTATATCTAGGGTAGATGCACACTGTGTTCCGCCACACGGACACCACGTCTGGGGATATTTGGAGTCTGTTATTACTCCGATATCATATCTGGGATGTCTTCGCACTCGTCTTCCGCCACTCCGACATTATATCCGATGTAGATTCAGAATATCATCCACCACAAGGACATCATGACTGAGGTATATTCTGCCTATAACGGCAACCCAGACACCATGACAAGTTATTCGTGGACTGTCTTGGCACGAGGACAACATGTCCGATTGGCAACATAGTCCAAACATACCCCGCACATAATGGTGGAGTGGCGAAACACGGTGTGAACATACCCCAGACATGATGTCGCAGTGCCAAGATAGCCCAAACATACCTTGTCATGATGTCCGGGTTGCCACACAGGCACAATATTCGCCAGATATGATGTGGCCTACACGTGGCTGATCACAGTCCAAATCTACAGCAGATATAATGTCCGAGTGGCAATACAGTCCGAATCTACCCCAGATATGATGTCCGAGTGGTGCAACACATTACGATCATGCCAACGACATGATATCCGAGTGGCAACAAAGCGCGAACATGCCCCAGATGTGGTGTCCGAGTGGCAATACAGTCCGAATTTACCCAAGACATAATGCTGCCCTGCCGCTGGCATACAATATCTATTTACGGAGCGACCGGCAATCTTTGGCAACATCTGGGTACTCGACCGTTTGACACGTGTTGCGCATCTATCAGTAGGTAAGTTATCTGAAGTCGATTACAGTGTTTCGCGCCGAAGGCCATTGATTAACCAACCACGCCAACTCTGATGATATTCTTCTCTTCGTGAATATCTATACAAGAAGCGTTTCGGAATCGGACCAAGCACCTTGCTCATTTCACACTATCACAAGACATGTAATACGCCGCACGAAAACACCTGACAACACCGATACGGGGCCATCCACAAAATGAATGAATCAGAGACGGCTTGAACTTCAATAAGTTAAATCGAACATGTTTCCAGGCCTAATATTACCACATAACTTCTGAACATGTTTAAAATTTGGTGTTTTATTTATTTCATCAATTGACAAGCCTTCAACATTTTGCCTCTTGAAATTAAGGTATAAAAATTTAAAATACCTGGCGGACCGGCAAAAAGTTCGGTCCCGCTTTCGAGAACCACTGGGTTAGAAGGTGAAGTCTGTGGAAAAGCGTTCCCCGTAAAAGCTAGTTTGACCAAGCATACGGACGTACACACCGACACCAATGACTTCTCGTTCGATGTTTGCGGTAAAGTGTTTTCTTCGGAACATCGTCTGTATAGACACATGAACCGTCACTACGGGTTGAAAAGATATGCGTGTGAGCTTTGCGGCTTGGCAGTTACCTCGAGAACCAATAACATTGGAAAATTTCGATGGGGATCACTTTTTCAGGTCTTTGGGCGTGATACGTGTCACACACAAATGATGTCGGCATGTTGAAATCAAGGTTGTGCATTTCTGTAAATTTAATATAAACGGAATTCGTTCAACACTGCCATGCAGTAGAAGATACCAAAACAAATAGTGGCGTTTCAACAGACTGAAGAACATGATCATGCAGTTTCAATAGTATTATACTTCCTACACTACCGTGAAGTTACTAATACAAAGTTTTAAGTAAGCTGTCGATCTATCTCTTCACTGAAGGTTGACTACAATAATGAACTTTGCTTGTTAGGCTACTACGAAAACAGTGTTTCATATACTTTCATTTGAGTACAAATTACTATACTTTCACCACGAATAAGGTATTACATGGATTAACCTGGTATAATACCTATTCAGGTTTACTGTAGAGACACGATATTGTAACATGGAATATATCATTGAATGTCAACAAGTGTTTAATGTGATATCATCCCGTTTGAGTACCAATGACTACTTTCACCACATTTAGCGATACGAGCTATTGTATATCGCAACTATTTATTTAAAAAAATACTTACCACATATATCAACCAGTGAATAGCGTAACCAGATTTGCCGCATGCTCACGATTTTATCAATTTAGATTTTTTCGAATCAATTCGAGTGTTTGATGTGATTCCGCAGACCATATAGCGAAGATAGTCCATTCGCCTCTGAAACCCTCCATGTTTTGAACAGTGCAACTGTGGGTGACCGAATGTGGATGTGGGACGTCTTATTCAACTTGATTTATGGAAGGCATACCAATAAATGATTTATTGCGGAATTCATAATCATGATCAATGTAAACTCATTCCTTTTTTATTATGTTCTCACAGATTAATATAGACTGATCTAATTGTGACGATCATCCGTACAATAGAATCTCTACCTACAAGGTACCATGAATCATCAAGTACAAAATGGGGAAATGGTACCATATTTGAATCACAAGACTGATACTATAAATGGACTCGCAAGCTCAGAATGTGATGTTAGCGGGAAGACATGCTCTTCTAAGAAGGAATTGCCGAAGCGTATGTCAGGAAGGGAAAGAAAATTTTCCTGTGACTTTTGCGGGCTTGCATTTATAAAGAAACAGCTATTAAAACGACACCTACCCATTCACACTAACATGAAAGAGTTTGAATGTGATGTCTGTAAAAAGACCTTCGCCCGGAAAGGTTACCTATCCAGGCACATGTACATTCACACCAACACCAGGGATTTCTTGTGTGATATTTGCGGCAAACTCTGTGCACTGAAACGTAGTCTGTTTATACACATGGATATCCACTCCGGTTTAAAAAGGTATGCATGTGAGCTGTGTGATATGGCGTTTACAGCATGGAGCACTTTGTACCAGCATATAAAGATTCATGCTGTGTCTAATACTGTCGCTGCTGTATCAAGTAAGAATATTGTATGTCCCATATGTGGACTAAGTTTTGCTAGGAACGATGGGTTGAGAGGACACCTTGCAGTTCACCTGAATGAAAAGAAGTTTCAATGTGAAATATGCGAAGGCGTTTTTTGAGAAAGCATGGCGTTCCGCTACACATGAAAATCCATTTCAACAAGAATTACGAATGTCCAGTATGTGGGGTTAGCGTGTCGAATCGGGGAGCCTTGCGAACACACTGGCACATCCACGGGAATGAAAAGAAATTTCAATGTGAAATTTGCGGAAAGGCATTCTTGAAGAAACAGAATGCTTCTGATCACATGAAAATACATTTGAACTCGTGCTTGGCAAGCTGCAGGTCGATGTCCAGTGTACGGTCGGTCGAGGCTGCTGTTCAGTCACAATATGGACAGTAAATGGAGAGTCGGGGCAAAGCAGGGTAGTAAACAAGTCATGCGGTTCCATGTGAAAAGTAAATTATTTTGTTTTAATTGGTTTGACTTGCGCCATTTTCCACATGCCACAAAGTCAAGTCTTAGTCGGGTAGCAGAGGGTCCACTTCGAGTCATAGGGTTGATATTCGAGTCCGAGTCCAAATCATTGTATTCACTGTTCATTCAAGTCATATTTGATCTGTGATTTATCATGATTCATGACACATTAGTAAAAACAGGCCACGTCAGAGTGTATATGTAGATCTTATATGATGTGGCAATCTGGTATGTTAACGAGATAACCCAAACACAATCTGGCACGTATTTTTCCTACCGCTCCATGACACTTCAGTTTTATCGCTACAGTCCTTTTTATGCTATCTTCTGTTGCTCTTTCATTCAGTGTTCTGGCCTCGTTTTCCAATACTTTTCAGATCTTGACATTTTACGACCACATAAAGTAGTTTTTGCATGTCTTGGTAATAAGTACTTCTACTTGTAACCAAATTCTGGTGTCTGTATATGTGAGATTGTAAGTATCGTAATTTAAAAAAAAAAATTTCATGGTGTAACTTGGTATAATGCCTAACCTTGTTGACTGCATGCACACTGTTTTATATCATTGAGTTTACTATTATTGAATCACTTTGTGTAATTCATGCGATATCAGTTGACTTAGACACCCTCTGGAGTTTGAGTTTGTCCTTAACATGTCTGTAACAACTTCATGCCTAGAAATTGTTCAGAAAAATGATTATTTGTTGAATTAATAATCCCAAGCTATTTGAACTCATTCATTTTATACTGTATTCTCGCAGATATATACAGAGATAAACTAATCGAATCGTCACAATTATCCGTACAATTTAATCTGTACCAACAAAGTACCATGGATCGTCAAAATCAAGGAATGGAACCAAGTTTTAATTGCCAGTCAGTTGCTGGAATTGGCAGTACAAGCTTAGAATGCTATTTCAGCAGCAAGATGTATTCTTCTAAGAAAGAATTGCAGAGGCATTTGTCCAGACACCAACAAGACTTTAGCTGCGACTTTTGCGGGCTTGCTTTTCAAACGAAACAACAATTAAAACGTCACATGCTCATTCACACTAACGTGAAAGAGTTTAAATGTGATGTCTGTGGAAAGACCTTCT
Organism: Botryllus schlosseri; assembly: GCA_000444245.1. Classification (NCBI taxonomy): domain Eukaryota; kingdom Metazoa; phylum Chordata; class Ascidiacea; order Stolidobranchia; family Styelidae; genus Botryllus; species Botryllus schlosseri. Next base: position 15,234 of record ATSW01000898.1, read on the forward strand.
CCCTCAAGTGTAACCTATCCAAGCACATGAACATACACACCAACACCGAAGGATTCTTGTGTGATATTTGCGGCAAACTTTTTCCGTGGAAACATAGTCTGAATCGACACATGAACATTCACGCTGGTCTTAAAAGATATGCATGTGAGCTATGTGATATGGCCTTCAGGTATAAGAGCAATCTGTACCGACACATGAAGGTTCATGGTGTGTCTAATACATTGGTATGTCCTATATGTGGACTAGGTTTTCCAAGGAACTCCGGATTGACACAGCATCTTCCAGTGCACTTGAATGAAAAAAAGTTTCAATGTGAAATATGCGGAAAGGCCTTTTTGAGAAAAGATAAAGTTACAGCACACATGAAAGTACATATCAGTGAGAATTTGGAATGTCCGGTATGCGGATTAACTTGCAGTAACTTGAAAAGTCACTTCATTTTGCATGTGAATGAAAGGAAATTTCAATGCGATGTATGCGGAAAGGCATTCTTGAGAAAAGGAGACGTGATCAGCCATATGGCAATGCATTTCAAATAGCGCTACTCGAGCTGCGTGTCCATTTCTGTTTGCATTTGTCAGTCGTGAAATGGAAAGTAGGACTGAAATATTCCAGTCATTTGCCGAAGCATTGATGAAGAGGGAACATTAAAAAGTTTGAATTGTGAAACTTTTCAGACTGTTTAGCATAATACATAACACACACCAATGACGTCTTTGTGTCAAATCGAGGTTGCGCATTTCTGTCAATTTGATGAAAACGGAATCCATTCAACACCGCCATGTAGTAGAAGATACCAAAAACAAATAGTGGCGTTTCAACAGACTGAAGAACATGAGCATGCAGTTTCAATAGTATTACACTACCTACACTGCCGTGAAGTTACAAATACAAAGTTTTGACTAAGCTGTCGATCTATCTCTTTACTTAAGGTTGACTACGATAATGAACTCTGCTAGTTGGGCTACTACAAAAACAGTGTTCATATACTTTCATTTGAGTACCAATTACTATACTTTCACCTCTTATAGCAATATACGAATAAGTTGTTACATGGATTAACCTGTTATAATACCTATTAAGGGTTACTGCAGGCACACGATTTTGTAACATTGAATATATCATTGAATATCAACAAGTGTTTAATGGGATATCAGCCTGTTTGAGTACCAATGGCTACTTTCACCACATCTAGCAAGACGACCTATTAAGTAGCGCAACTATATATTTAAGAAAAGATTTGCTACATCTCTACAACCAGTGATAATGCTTAACCAGATTTACTGCATGCACACTATTTTATCAATGTTGATGTTGTCGAATCACTTCGAGTGTTTGATGTGATGTCTGCAGACCATAGTCAAGATAGTCCATTCACCTTTGAAACCCTCCTTGTTTTGAACACTTCGACTGTGGGTGGCCGAATGTGGAAGTGAGACGTCTTATTCAACTTGATTTATGTATGTCATACAAAGAAATGTTTTATTGCTGAATTCATAATCATGAGCAACGTGATCTCATTCCTTTTTTATTATGTTCTCACAGATTATTATAGACTGATCTAATTGTGACGATCATCCGTATAATAGAATCTCTACCAACAACGTACAATGAATCATCAAGTACAAAATGGTGAAATGGTACCATATTTGAATCACAAGACTGTTACTATAAATGGACTCGCAAGCTCAGAATGTGATGTTAGCGGAAAGACATGTTCTTCTAAGAAAGGATCACGGATGCTCGTGTCGGGAAGCCAAAGAAAACTTTCCTGTGACTTTTGCGGGCTTGCTTTTCAAACGAAACAACACTTGAAACGTCACATGCTCATTCACACTAACGTGAAAGAATTTAAATGTGAAGTCTGTGGAAAAACTTACGCCCGGAAGGGTAGCCTATCCGCGCACATGACCATTCACAGCGACACCAAGGACTTCTTGTGTGATATTTGCGGCAAACTCTTTGCACTGAAATGTAGTCTGTTTCAACACATGGATATCCACGCCGGTTTAAAAAGGTATGCATGTGAGCTGTGTGATATGGCGTTTACAGCA
>ATSW01000903.1:0-10717 GCA_000444245.1 Botryllus schlosseri
TGCGAAGCCGCAGTTACCTGACAATTTTTTAGTGCTCAGTGCGGTTTACCTCCACCTCGTGGTGTTTACTCAGTACATTGTCCGAATTTCATATTTGAGAATTCCCTCATCAATGGCCATAACCTTCAATACCATCAAACTATCCGCTGGAGTGCTACTTGCTAGCATTCTGATTTGTGATATCACAAATAAGGGGGGCGAGAAATTTTTCACTATCAAAAAAGGGGGCGTGTCTAAAAATGAATGAGAACCACTGATCTACCACAAAGCTATGCACGTTAGTGGAAATGTCACTTCTGTGTAGTCGTGATCAAACAGCAGCTTTGCCACTAAGTATGATGAAATAGGTATGTTCTAAAATACCAAATTATCTCTTAGGAAATGTAGGACTGGTAATATATTCTTTAGGGTCGCGTAAAAGGTACATGTCTGAACATTCCACATACTGTTTTGATGTCACATTCAGAGAAACGCGAATACTTGACTCACAGACTAGTAGGGGAGAGTGGGTAGGTATGGGCCACCAAATCTTACAAAGGTATAACTTGGCCAAACTTGGTCTAATATTTCTAAATTTCGGTATGAACGATCATTAGTTATATGGCTAACTATTACTGGTAGAATTAAGCTAAAATACCCATGTATTTGGAAGTGACATCAAATTTTGTAACAATACGTCATTTTTGTAAATGAAAAATAGGCTATGAGGTATGGGCCGGGGGGTGGTGAGGTATGGGCCGCTGTCTGTATTGAATCAATAAATGCCATTCATATCCTGCAAACCTCAACTCTTGTCACAGTTACCAACAGTTTGTATATACTGATATAAAGCTGGGCGGGAAGTGGACAATTCATATATTTCAATTACCAGTATTGATCGTAAGCCATAATGCATAACGAAACAATATATCTAAAAATATATAACATGAAAATCACTATCAAATCATGCTTCTTTCGCCTCAACTACCCCATCAAATCCAAATGTCACAGCTCTATCTCTTATTTAAGTGGGAGTGACAAACCATGATACATATTTGAGCATATGATGACATACTGCATGCTAACAAACTTTTTTCTTCTTCATTAAATACAGTATTGGAAAACGATTTTGAAATCTTTTTCACGTGAGACTCATCCCCTGTTTTTCCATATACCTGATTATTGTAGCTCTACCAATTTCGTACTGACGGCATGCTTCTCTTTTTGATACCTCTCACGCTTTAACGTTTCATATTGCCAAGCTCAGATCTGATTCTGAAAACTGGCCTTTTTATGGGTTTCATGATTTACTTTCAAGTGATTGTATATGGGTGGGATAAGACCAACACCTTCTGTATTCTAGAGATAAATATATTTAATAGGATCAATCAAATATTGATTTCAGGTATATGTTATGCTGGCCCATACCACAGCCTATTGAGGTATGGGCCGGCCCATACCCCAATCTTCTAAAAGGCCCATACCTCAAACACTCCATCTTGGGGATTCTTACCATAATTTCAAGATCCAAGAGATTGACAAAGCATTAAAACTATACTCTATAGATAGCATATTTCTATAGCTTTCATACCATAAATAAGTCTAATCCAAACATGCACATATGTGGACTCAAACCCAAATTCCCTATTTTCAAATAAATTTACTTTAGACCGTAAAAATTATACATCTCTAGCTGAGTCAAAAACTCCGCTGGCCTCATGGCTGTGAGTAACATGGGTGAGTCTGGAGCCTTTTTCTAACAATCACACAGCTTGACAAGCAAATGTGATGTCACAGTCACCAGATATGGCAGTGGCCCACACCCCAACAGTGGCCCATACCTACCCACTCTCCCCTACTAGATTTAGGATCGAATTACTCAGGTAAATAGGTAATCAATCTTGCCCCACCCGAGCAGCTTCCTCAGGATGAAACACTTTGTACTCTATTTAATCCATGCGAGTGCGTCACGTGAGAATAATGATAAAAACTTTTTAGTGTCCCGGAGAGAAACACCGTGGCCAGGTGACAATGAAGACACAGCTCCAAAGCCCAGAGACGCGGTGCTGAAGACCAAGAAGTTTGACGGAGTCCGCTTCCCGAAAATTCGTTGGAGTCTCGATAGTAAACTTTTTTCTCTATCTGTCCAGCTTTATTGTCTGTCCCGAGTCGTATGACTTGGTTTGAGTCAGCACAATGACTGGAGTCGGCCCACAAGTCGAGTCAATACACAAACCGACTCGAGTCGAGTCATTTTACGCATTTGTCTTCTAGCAAATGCTATTCTATGATCGGTGCAAAATCAATCAATGCTGTGTTAAAATTTGTATCTTAACGCCTAGGTTGACATGACTTTTCTTTTTCGAGTGAAATTAAAAGCCGTAAACAAGAGACATTTCCTGGAATTAATGACAAAATGTCTCTATGTTCGTGAATAATTCAACATCCTTTCCGTTGTATGTTCTGCTCATATAATAAAAACTTTGATCCTTTTTAAAGCATCGTTTCTCGGCTTGAGTGTGCCGCGAGAGTTTTATAAATTTGCTAGTATGCCCAAGCCGAAAAAATTGAAGAACCACTCATCTAAGCACACCTCTATTCCTGCCCCTTCCCACCAACAAGTAGCCCTGTATTATCGACGAGAATGATAGTTTCCATACTTTCCCATCGTGGAAGCCGTGATAGGTCGTATCACATCATCCAAGATCAGTAGTAGCCTGCAAATCCACGCACTTAACTGGATATGACTTATTCTTGAAATTGTGATCAAGCAGCTGCATTTTCACAGAGTGCACCGAGATGGGTATGGTCGAAAAAAGACCAAATCCTTGAATGTACTGTAGAACTTGCTCATGTCCAATTTTAAAGTCTTTACTTGGAAGTGGTCATTACTAGCGTCTCGTATGGTTTATACAAAACTCTACAACTCGGGTGTAATCTAATGGCTACTGCGTGCCTTGCCTGAGTCTGTTTTCCAAACAAATTCGTTTGCAAGTTTGATGTGAAAGAGTTGAATGACCATGATTGAACCCTGTGGGCTAATATTTACCTTTATTCTGCTGTGACATATTCTCTCTGTAACAGTTGAATAGTCTCAAGTAAACAGCATGCCACACTGTTCAATGACTCTAGTTATTTTCAAAATAATGGATTTTATTTTATACCGTAATTTTCCGAATATAGTGCGCCCCCATGTATAATACGCACCCTTAAAATGACGTGTATATTCTGGGAAAAAGCCTGTACCCATGTATAGTGCGCACCTTGCATTCGCAGTGAATAGTTGCGTTTTACTACACGATGTTGTTCTGTTTTGCGATGTCACTGTCGAACAATCATGACATAATGATCGCTAATCATAATACAATTAACGGTATTGTCTCTAAACGATAGTAGATAGTAGCCAAAGCCTGTGAGGTCGGCGACGCGACAGTTCAGGCTAGCGACACACGACATCTTGCGCACGAGGCCTATTACAATTACAGATGCGATTGCTCAGGCCAACGGTTATGTCGGGCGCACCAGTCCTGTTGGAGATGCGACTGATTACGCAAGCGATTATATCTTGCGCACATGGCCTCTTGTGTATGCGATTGTTAAGGCCTGTCGTTGACGCGATGAATCAACAACGATTGCCGCGCACGCTTGTAGCAATCAGCGACCTAATTTCGCTTGCGTACGAACTGCAAACCAACTCAGCAAGAGATCGCGTGCTTTGCAGACGACTCTCGTTAATTAGAAACACGCTTTTCGTTAATTGGCAACACGCTTCTCTATTTGACAGTGCGTCACACTCTATAATACGAATTACGAGGCCCAATGGCTAGAGGTGATGCGCGATTTAAACAAACATGAAGAAAGGCGTGATTTCAAGTTTTTGATCGAGGGATTTTTTTTTCAAGGCTTGCTGTACCCATGTATAATACGCACCCCCCTATTTTAGGACAAAAAATCGGTAAAATTTTGCGCATTATACATGGAAAATTACGGTAATTTCAATGTGTATTACAGGGCAGTATTTATACGACGTAGACGGATTCTATCTGGAAATATGGCTGCGTCCAAATTATTACGAGTACCACAGTTGTGTCTACAATAAATCTGCAGTCAGCAAGAAATTTCGCAGTGACTTGGTATGTCTCGTACACCATGGTGTTTTAGTGATGAGCGATATGATTTGTAATGATGGTAATTTTCGAAAAGGTCAAGTATGAGTTCCAAGATTGTTGCCGGACTGTTTACCGGGGCATGGAAGACGGGAGCAAGTGGAGAGTGGAGATTCACTCGTTGCCGATGTACGGCTCGGAGGATAACAGGCATTACGCGCATGCAGAACTGGAAATACCTGAAACTCCAGGTTGGTATGATTTTACTATGGGATTCAAGCACAGTTGATCACTGAAACTGATCACCAACTTTTGCTTTTGCGAGGGTGAGATAGGCTATTTGCGTTCGCTGCTTAATCGCGTGGTTTTATGCTTGAGCTAAAACGGTTTTTGCAGCATTGCAAACTTGCAGAGTAGCGGCCCATGTGGTTTTTGGATAGCTTTGTTTCTGCTTTCGGGAACAAAATTGCCTTTAATAATGCAAAGTAGAATGTGTGGTATTTTTGTTAAGGTTGCGCGAAACAGTTTCTTGCATACGGTACTTCATTTGATAGCACCATTATTTGCAACGATGCAAGACGCATCAATTTCTACGCTACTTGGGCTTGGTAACCGAACGATTTTTACACTGTACGAATTTTTCTATTTATAGACTATTGCTGCATCAATATTTTTTTTAGATCCTTGCTTTTTTAGAATATTCATTTTCCATAGTCTTGTCACTGAATTAGTAGTAAATAGCAGTAAAGATGGGGAATTGCCTAGATCGGTGGTTCCCGTACTTTTTTGGCCTGTGACACGCTAGAAAAATCATCAAGGAATTGCTGTTTGGTGTAAATTTTACATGGTAATGCGATGTTGTTGCTTATTTATGCGAGCATATAAACGACTGAATAAAGGTCGACAAGCATACCAGCATTTTTTCGTCAATTACGAGCAGTCTCTGTCGTATATACTGCTTTTAATTTAAAAACTATATTCACATAGTCGAGGAGATCACGATGCACACGCTAATAATGTTATGATTGCTTTTGTACTCATGGTTAAGGATGCGAGAAGAGACCGCCAAAACTCGTCTATTTTACTGGAAACAGCGTTTTGAAAAACGGGTGGTTTCGTAAATCAATTACCGGTAGATGAAAAATTGCTTGTCTCAATGCTTCCGAATGGACAAACCACCCATCTGACGTCATGGAAACAAATCCTGAAAAGTAATATTGGATTGCAAGTTGAAGTCTAGACAGCATGCTCACGTTTTGCTGAGTAATATGCTGTTTAGTGTTTTAATGTGCCTCAGCACACAGTTCGGGAGTCACTGACCTAGATATATGCAGGCTTGTAACCAAGTCACAAGGCTCCGAGTCATAAGTCAATCGATCACTTTTATAGTTTTTACTCGAGTCTAGTCGAGTCATTTGCAATTCACTACCGAGTCAAGCCCGAGTCCAAGTCATTGTGTTGACTGACCAGTTTCCAGCTAAAGTCTTGTTTTTATGGTATACTAATTTTCCTCAATTTTAGCAGTTCCTGATCGCAATTTCAAGTACCAGTAGCAATAGACGAAATCCCAATAGTGTGGTTACTTAACCAATCTTCGAAATTACAATGGAGTGTCGGTCTTGGCCATCTGACTCTCGAGTCATAATTATGACTTGATTCGAGTCATGCGCAATGATTTGAGTACAAGTCGAGTCAACACACAAATTGACTTGAATCGAGTCATTTTAGGAGCCAGACTTGTTCGGAAGTGATATTTTAAAACCGGTCATTGCTTCATACTGCCACACGGACAGAAATAGAATGATCACAGCTGTAATGCCGTTTAGACGAAGAGGAAGACATGGAATCGAGTGACGAAGACGACGATGAATTTGAAATGTACGAGGGGGAATCCAGACTGCGATCACTTGAGGATAAACTGGAACAGCTGACAAGCATCCTGATAAAGAACAGTGGCAGCAGCACGTTTGACTCGATTGTGATCGGCGTAGTCGGCGCCGTGGTTATGATATTGGCGTGCGTGGTCGCGTACGCCGTCTTTCTGTGTAAGTACAATGCTACTGGGGCTTAGCTGTCAAGACCGCAGAGTCGGCGCCCAGAAAATTTGCAGCTTTTTCAAATTAGAATTGTAGCTACACTGTCTTTCCCAAATTCGATTAGAATTGGAATTACTGAATTCGCAAAAACCAGGAAATTGATTGAAATTCGAGATTAGAGAAAATACAAATCAAATCTCTGTTCATTCTAGTAAGCACAAGAATGTCAAATGCATGCAGACTGGTCAAAATTAACTTCTGTTTTCAAATGTCACTGGCTTACTGATAAAATTGTTAGGTTTGCTAAAAAAAATGCTGCACGCCAAATTTGGCTCAATTCCAACATGTAGACGTGAAACTATTGTAGTTGAAAATTAATTATATCAAAGAAAATATTAGCATATTTTTCCAAAATTTACTGGCAACCCCACAAAATTGATAAGCTGTCATATTTGATGATAGTATTCTTGACATACGGTACAAAGTTCTTTTGGATTCTCTCCTGATTTCAAGTTTATTTTCGTACGATTTCAAGTTTATTTTCGTATGACTGTATCTGTATTATTCAATTGTATTCCGCAGTTGTGTACCTCCAACGCAGACTTGTACAAGCAGTCAACTAACTAACGGTTTTTTGAGTAATTCTTGTTCTTGTTCTAGTTGCACATTTTGAAAAGAGACTAGTTGTAGTTCTAGTTGCGGATATTGAAAAGCGAGTAGTTCTAGTTCTTATTGCAGATTTTGAAAATTCAGTAGTTATAGTTGCACATTAAAAAAAATACTAGTTTCCGAACAACTGGAAAGCGCGTGTCATGTATTGCGTTAATCTAGATGATGGTGTTCTGTTGAATGATATTTGCGCAGCCATTGCTAGCTCAGAGCCATCGCTATGCTAACAGTGGCGTAGTCATCGGGTGGGTTTTTGGCCTCGAAATCTCTCCCATTTCAAACTCGAAACCCTGTTCTTTCAAAATGTGGATTCTATGTCTGATATTTCCGATAAAATAAAAACGATTGTGTTGGCTAGGAGAATGAAATCCAGTTCGTAACGTTTAATGACTTGAGAACCCCTACACCAGAGGTGGGCAATTATTTTTCTGAGAATGAGAAGCCGGAAATACGTTGGCGGGTCGAGTCAAAAGTTTGCACTGTGCTCTGCGGTGTATTAATTTTAAAGGTGTTAGTTCTAGTTGTGAATTTCGGAAAGCTAGTAGTTCCAGTTTTAGTTCTAGGCACTCGTTTTGAAAATCCAGTAGTTTGTACATTGTACAAGTCTGCCCCAAGGGTCTTTTCTAATGTAAATCTACGTTTTCCGTTTGGCAGACTACAGAAGACACAGCATCGTCATCGCAAATCCGAAAGCCACGCGCCGCGTGTTACTCATAACCGACGAGAACGAACTACAAATCAAATTCTCAAACCACCTCGTGGAACTGATTAAGAACTGCAGCAAGCAAGCCGTCGACGTGATCGCCAATGTCCGAAAAACTGAAGAAATAGCGAAAGACGGAATCGTGAAATGGACCACGAATAATGTATTGGATTTAGACGTGGTCATTATACTGGTGTTCGATTCGTCGCAAATAGAAACTGCTCTCACCGCTGCAGAGGAGAGAAAAAATTCGGACTTGAAACACTCTCCTGTCGCGGTCGCTTTGAACGCGGCCTGTTCGCAAGCTCCCAAATTAGGTTTTCGGACTTGCAAAAATAAATTTGTGGTTATGCGTGTGAACGCGCGCGAAAGCCTGTCGATCCCTTTTTGCGCCCAATACGATGCACTTGAAAATCTCAGAGATTCCTTAAAACATATTCTAGGGACTAATTTTGATCCGTCCGTTGATATAAAGGGTGTTCGCGATGTTTTATCGCGCTTATCCGGTGAAATTTCAAGTAACAATAGTAACGATACTGCGACAGGCGCTAGGAAGAAAGTGACGAAATCACCGTCGAACAATTTAGACCTGTCCCTGCTGCCTGACGGTTACAGCCTCACGCCTGAAATCAACGACCTTGGCCGAGACTCGTACGAACAGACCGCGCTACAGTCGGTCGAAGAAAATGAAAGGGTGGTTTGACGTCCAAAGTGTCCAAATTTTAGATATCCAAGCCTCTCTTTTACATTCATGTGCAACATTTTATGGCATTCTTCAGCCCCATTTATTTGGTGATAACAAGCGTACTCGGTGCAATTAATCTTAACTTGAATGTGATTTTAATTGTGGCCATAGAAAATTTTGCGCTTTGATTCCAAGACTAATTGTTCCACTGTGGAAATTTTTCTAACGATATCTTTCCTGACGTATGGGATTTTCGGTGGTTTACTGGTGAAATTTCGTCCGATTTACAATGAGCACTACCTGATTTGTGATATTATTTTTTTGGTGTGATCGTAATGATTCTTTAAACGTACCGTACTGTAATTTCAGGTGTATTTTTCTTTTTTGTGTTTTTAAAATGTAATATTTGTCGTGTTTACACGTTTTACCACCCATGTTTCGGGTGACGTGTACTCATTAGCAGGGCTGGATGCAATGATTCGATTCGAGTATCAATTCATGATTTTTCCGCGTACTGAAATTCTACACCCACTTGCAACAAAGATTTAATTTGTCAACAAGAATAATAGCTTCCGCTGTAGTAGGCTGTAATCTTGATTGGCCGTGTTTATGGTGAAACGCCCTACCATGTTTTGATGGTATGGATCGAATTAGTTAGCCAAAGTGGTCACTCATGGGTTGTTCGAAAGGAAACATCTCTGCTGTGAATGGCGTGTACTTATTTTCGCTAAGTATACATTGTGGACTCTATATGGAACTAATAAAAACTTGTAGGCTATATATACACTCTTGGTTACCCTTCTCTTGTCTAGCTTCCTGTCGTAGTTCGTTAGGCGTTGAAATTCTGGATCCAATGATATATTACGTTTTGGTTTCACATCCATTAAGGTCGTGTTTTACAGTTTTGAAAAGTGAAGCAAAATTTTTCGGAAAAACGTGCCAGTACCAGCCGGTTAATGTGATATAGAACTGGCATTCTATTCTTTGTACTCACATAATAGGTGCATATTTGAACCTTCAATGTTATACTGTTGTGTCATCATTATGAGAGCTACTCAATTCGACTTGAAGCCTAATACTCGATTCAGAATTCAATCACTCTTGTAATCCCTACTTGATTTTGCCCAGCCCTGCTTGTTAGCTAGTGTGCTTGACTGCTTGTACAATTTGCCAATCAACGAGCTAATATAGTGCGATACCGTATGCTGTTTAATCCTTATCACCCATGCAATTTTACCGAAAACTGTCATCTTTACTGTATAATGCTCCGAATATTTGTTGTGTGCCACATAGCATTCTTTTATCATTGCTAAACTTTTCAAGTCGTCGTCGATATTTACTTGTGTAAGCTGCAAGTACCTACTTGTTGTCCGCGCCATCATCCCATTAAAACCCTCACCTCTCAGGGATAGCGCTTTGAATTTCAGCATTTCAATAAATCTCTTCAACATGTTGATTTTAGCAGACAAAGGCACCTGTGCTATCGGGGACATATGGCCTTGCCAACTGCATCCATAGTTTACTTCGAGAGAGCCTATGTATGATTTCCAATGATTGCTTTGAGCTTTTTTGTATATACAACTGAGGACAGGTTGTAATAGACGGCTCGATATTTCATAAAATACAAAGAAATTTGGGCAGATTTGAATGTGCCAAGTCCGGTAACTTTTGAATCTCTGGTTAGATATTACAATTCTGTTTTGGTTGCAAATTCTAAACTGCGAAAGTTGAATGATTCTGGAGGAATCTGATTGTTGGATGCACTTGCATGTTCCATGCGTATTATTTTGCTTTCTATTCTGTGTGTTTTAAAATACTTTCCCTGTTGATTTTTGGTTACTGGTGGGACTAATTGTCCTCGTGAGATTAGCGTTGAATATTTCAAGTTTTACTCCGTCAAAATCAATTCTTGTACTATGCAAACCCGAACCCAAATATTTCTGGGGAAGGTAGTGCATAACTGATATGGGATTGACTTTGAAAACATATCCAAGTACAATTAATGTAACCAATCAATGTCAGTTTTAATGTTTGTGTTTTCAAGTTCAGTTTCATGTACCAATATGGTTGGATTGGAATCATAAGAATAATGATTTTGCAAATCCGAGATTGTAAAATTACAATTGTCAATTGTGATTGTTATTTGGCATGGATATAAGAGAGGCTTACGCAGTCAGAAAGATTTCATTTCTGCTGCGAGGTCAATGCTGCCAGTAAGCAAATTTCATTCTAATGCTTTCTTGTCGTTCGCGTTACTAGTACGGTTTTATGCTGATTCACATTTTAGCTTTGAAGAATTTCATTTCTGTACTGAAAATTTTAACCTGCCGTGTGTGTATTTTCGATCTCTCTGTAATTTTACTCGCCAAATCATGCTGATAGATGTATCTATCTCGTTTACGTTCCAATGAAATATTTGCATGATCATGAAAGAGAAGTAGACATTGTGGTAGAAAGACGGAACCCAAAAATTTCTGCAGATATATCAGTATTTCACCGAAAATGGAGTTTCGACGTCTTTGAAAAAAATGTCTGAGTC
>ATSW01000905.1:0-12821 GCA_000444245.1 Botryllus schlosseri
GAAAGAACATTGTATATCAACAAATTCATTGGAACATAAGGTGCAAAACGATCAAGAAGAGTAGTTACATTAGAGCTCGCTACCTTATGATACGTTGCTCCAACATCTGTCTCGCGAGTTAACGCCAGTGTTGCCACTCAACGTTTCCGGAAAAACACAAGATTGTGTCGTAAAAAAACACTAGATCGGCGAAAAAAACACTAGTAAATTGCGGGAAAAATTTGCCGTTTTCAAGTAACCATGAAGATCAAGGTACGAATCCATGGATAAGAAGTGTTCCACACATGAATTCGATACATATGTATGATATACTGCATGATCATTCAACGAAAATAAATGAAACGAATTGATATACTGCAAGATTAATCAACGTAAATTAATGAAACGAATTCAACACAAGAAAAAATCAAATATTGTCGCTTTCGAATTGTACGGCATCATAAATATTATTTATCTTTCGATGGTACACCATCGTTCAAAGAAAGTATATTTTGTGTGGCATATCGTTCTCACTACCGTACATCTTCAACCAAACAATGGGGAGGTGTCCATGTGCAGCATACTTCATTTCCATGCATGCACAGGAATGTGACAATGCCAAGAGATTCGTCATGAGCTTCCCCAGTAAATGGAATTTTGATTCACCGAATCCATTGTGCACATATTTCAATCCAGCCAAAATTATGTTGGATCGCATTGACTGATAACCTGCAGCTCATTTTGCGAATTTGCCAAAGCAGACCATTCTTCTGACAAATCATTAAATTCAACAAATAATATCACAGAGGGAAATTGCACAGCTAAAGGAACGATTGATTATATTTCTCTTTGTGTTGACAAGGCTGTTAACGGATTCAATACACTCAAGCCGGCAAATGAAAATCTTTCCCGAATCTGCAGAGTGAGTTCAACAAGAAACGACAAAGGATTTCACCGAAATCGCTTTTCATTTTTCCGGTATATTCGCTTATAAATACGGATTCACAGCGCACCCTACTACGTAATGATTGCTTTTTACTGCACCACCACAAGAAATTGTTGAAAACAAACACAGCCAGAGACACCAAATCGCCATATTAGCGATAAATTTAGTGTATGATTTAGTTAGTATGTTCTTAGAATATTCCTTCTTCGCACGATTGCAGAAAAACACTAGATTAGCAAAATTGTGCGACAAAAAACACTAGAACACTAGGACGACCGAAAAAACACTAGATCTAGTGTTAAAACACTAGGAGTGGCACCACTGGTTAACGCGAAGAGCAAATAAACTCACGTCACGATACGGTGTGTTCTACTCTTTAGCTCCATCTACCTTGAGAATTCATAACACTTTAATAACGGTATAGCAGCTTTTGGGCTACCCCCAAAATCTGAGTTCTTGTGACTTCTCGCGATCCGAGCTTCACCCATGAAAAGAAATTCATTTTTAATATTAAGTTGTATGGTACGATTCTATGAGCATGTATGACATACAGAACACGCACACCACAGTTCCACCCAACAAAGCTTGACAAACCATGTCTGACGCATGCGATTTCAAATTTTGGTGAATTAAATTGCTCTTCGTGTCGTAGTTGTACTACTGTAAATACTGTCTACTCAGATTGCAGGAACGGGACTATTCCGTGCCGACAACGTAGCATATCCATATCGAAAGGTTTAGCCATCCAGCATCGGTAATTTTTAGACCGTGGTTTTGTCGCCGCTTATGTTTTTGGCACCGCATTTTATCTGCGGTTTGTTTGCCAAAACTAACCAAATCGAAATGAATAAGTCTTATAGACCTGAACTCACCCGTTGCACACCCCTACACTAGTTCATCCCAATGGTCTTCGACCTTAAACAATCGTACAAATCTTATCATGAATTCTCATGCTAAAGTCTCGTTTATTGGCTACAGTACCTAACACAGTGACCTTGGATATGTAAAAACTATCGCAGGATTTTTGCACTAAATTCAATAAAGATTACATACATATTAACAGATAGCTCTGGCAAAGTGTCGAACCAAAATTATACCCTTTGCGATTCATACTTTATTAACCCTTGAACGGATAAAAATTTGCGTTACAGTAACTTGCAAATGTGAGTCTATAATTATGGTGTATATTTACTCTATCCTTATGCCTCGCGCTAATCGAACGGTTATAACGAAAATATGATGATTGTTTAGCGAAAGAATGAAGAAAGTCAATTTGACGCCATTTTCCCGCCTGTCGAAGGCTCAGACGGGCTGATATACTGTATGTCTGCCACTACACCAGCTTCCAAACCAGGCTTTTGGTTACGTAATTATTATAGTGCGAGAATATTAATTCACTACGGCTTGTGAGAGCTACGATTAGTGGTGCGTCGTTTCGAGTTTCTACAATTGCGTCGCAACTACAAAAGTTACAATGACCTTAAATTTCCTATTAGGTTTATTTGAAATATTCCACGTCAGAAAAATTAACTATTAATCACTATTTTCATTCGCACTTGATCCGGATTTTCATTCGCACCAGCCTTCGTCATTCGCACTGCAATTTTTTTCATTCACACAAGTGCGAACCGTCACACAGGTTGAAAAGCACTGCTTTATTGTATGTTGTTAATTCATGCTATTTAGTCAAAGATATTGCAGTCGCCCAATAGTAGCAGACTATTAGAAAACTAAACGAAAAAAATCGTGAGACGCAGGTTAGATTGTGATGTAGGGGAGATGTGGTACCGATGGATCACTGGGACCGAAAATACTTTGAAAATTCTCTATGATCATTCCATGATTACACTCCGTGAACTTGTCTACAATTGCTTGCTGGCAAAATATTTCCTCACATACAAAAAAATTCGACGTGCGCTAGCTATGGGGTCTCTCACAGATGTTTTTTGTTTTGGGGGGTGTAAAGTAAATTTATATCGACATATACATTTTTCTTTGTAACCTTCAACACGAACAAACCAGCAATCATTTTTATTGTGAAGTGTAGGGCTTGTATCAGGCTATATAATGGCACCTATTATTTTTGCAGTACTTTCCTTGAGTGGAATTTTTTTCGATTCACGTATAAAATTCGTAGGGTGGGGACCGATGATACAATAGCCAAATCAAGCAAAATAATCAAGCATACTAATCATAAAACAAATGAAACATGCCTACGTACAAAAATTCTTTATGTAATAATTGTATATGATAATCTATCGCTATAACGAGGTATTTGGAAGTCACACTGTCGATTTTCGGGCAATATGTATGTACCCTCAAATTTATAAGTCCGAGCCTAAATCGAAATGTGATTTTATGACAACATTTGAGTTAATATTTATATCTATTTATATCTATTTTTTGACAGTTGCGATCAAACATTCTTCTTTGGCTTACTGTAGCTTAGATCATAATACTGAGCAAGAAAAGTTGTCACATCTGAGGTATTTAGGGTATATGTGTCATAGGTCCCCGGGTCGTGTGCCATTGGACCCACCGGGTGGGGACCGATGACACGTTCGAGCAACAAATTTTAAACGTCCATAAATATTTGTTGAAAAGACGGATATTCATGTATATGTGCGCGATAGGTAGAGCTTGTATCAAAGTGCTGAGCCAGTAAAAGACCTGCTGTTTTCGTCTGAACATTTTGGGGCCAGCGATCATTTTCCAATTTTTGATCCATCGGTACCACATCTCCCCTACCAAGCAAACGAAGTCACATTTAAAATGAAAATAGTTCTCTCAAGAGGCATTCTCATCGCGACCGGTATATTGTCTCCCAATCTGTTCAAGCCTCAAGTTTCAAGATGTAAAATATATGTAATCGTAATTAACCGTGATTACTTTTCCATGTAATCGTAATCGTAGTTGACTACTTCAAGATTTCACTGTAATCATAATTGTAATCGCATGATTCAGAAATAACCGTAATAGCAATCAATGGATTACATGTTTTAAAGTAATTGCCCCATGTCTGACTAGGACCCAGTGTTGGGATGACTCGAGTCATGGATTGACTTGATTCATACTCAACTCATATCTCACTTAGCAAGTGACGTGATTCTTTACATACTGGACTACAATTCCGTTTTTGACAGGGTCAGATACATCATAGACATGCCAGCTTTGCCATGCCCGAACTCTTATCAACAAGGCCTAAACTCGTAATGTACTATCATGACAATTAGTATGGTGTATATTACTTACAGTTTGTCATATAGTGCCAATTTCGACAGAATTTGGTAGTAAATTTCTCTTGCACGTTCAAATATTATTTTATTCCGACCAGTGGTTCCGGGGCTTAGTGGAGCACCAAGGGCTCCTTAGCGAGTCTCAGGGGTTACCTGGAGGTCAAGACACACTAAATCCATCCATGTGATTTGTGATGATACGGGCAGACAATTAGGCCCGATTCGTCGTCACATGGTCACTGTTGTGACGGGACGTGTATGCAATGGCGTAAGCAGGGTAGAATCAGGTTCGAAATCGGAACCCGGTCGTGTTGAAATGTCATTTCTTCAATATTTATATGTTAATTGGAAATTTAACAATTGGTGTCACGCTGCTGCGTTTTGACCGAACAACAGGAATATACTTCCAACGTGAAGCCTATAGCCTTTCTGAACTGGTATCAGAAAGGGAACAGCAGAAGTAAAATTGATGTGCGATACATATTCAATTGGCGGAGGGGGGAGGAGGTAAGCGACAGCAACTAGTGGAGAACTGTAAAAACATTGTGCATCAACAATCGTATCACCAAATATGACGTCACCGGCATGAAGTGTCGAATGAACGGGGCGAAAAGATCGCTAAAGCTCAGCGTACTATTTTAGGTGGTAGACGAACTCCTCTGTTAGCACAAACGCGGTTGGCGTATTTTGATAAAAGTCAACTCCAAGGCTCGCAAAGGAAAGGTTGAAAGTTGTACCCTCGGACCATTAATTAACTCCTTGCGGTCCACCGCTTGTCGACCACTGGTTTGGGCTATATGCAATTACGCATGTGCTTCCACACAATAAAATCAAACTAGATAAACAAAACAACTCTAGTTGAAGCTCATGTCGTTGCACACTGGTAGATTTGACTCAATATTGAGCATCTAAATTGATACTGTGATCGTTCAGGACTTTCCAGTGGAAGACCCACAAAAGAAGAGCGATTCGATTTTTTCCGGGAGGTTCGTGATCACCGAAGCGGAACCCGCATTTGATGCAGCCGATTTTGCTAGAGCGGGAAGAGATATTTTCGCACAGAGAAGTCTAGTGAGTTGTTCATTGCTCCAAGCGGAATCCACAGAACTCTTTTAAGGCAACGGTTCTTAACCTTTTAACCAGCGCTAACCTCTAAATCTTTTTCGGTAGTCACGTGAACCCCCTTAATCCTAAAATGTAGGGAGGCGATGACTAAAAATTGACCTGGTTACGACTTGAGTAGCAGATGAAGTGTAATGATTAGTGTTCGTATCGTCAACGTGACTTTTGTGACCCGCGCCGAGCACTGAAAATATGACAAAATAGGAACGCAAGTCAAATAACTATGCTGATCTTACAATGTAAAATGTAGTTTTATAGTTGTAGGTTCAACATTAGCCTTTCACGGACTACTTGAAACTAGTCCTTGGCAGTGTAGGGATGACTCGAGTCACCTTTTTCGTATGACTTGACTTGACTCGAGTCACTTTGCAAAAATGACTTGACTTGACTTGACTCAACGCCTCAGAAATGCGGATAGGCTCGTGACTCGGAGCAAAATTCACGAGTCAATTTCAAGTCATAAACAGTGTCGATTAAATCACCCTAGATATTATGTATGTTTGGGTTGTTAGCGATACGCCGGTGTCCCTTGTGAGAGCAATCAGTCTTCAATTATTGTAAGTTTCATTGATCATCCATTGGTACATCACAAATAAATTGACCCCTAACGAAACCATCACACCTACGTTGTCGTAGTAGCAGTAGATTTATCTAATAGCATCGTATCTCTGTTTCCTAGGCAGCTCAGTGCGTACATTGCGCAGTGCTCACCTTTACCAACACTCTTGTATGATTTAAATCGAACGAATATAGTTTATGCCTTTATTTTCTCACTGATGTGTTGGTGGGTAGTGCCTATTGTACCACATCAATTTTTTCAACTTCTCGAGGCTTGGTATTCGATCCTTTATATTGGCTGACAAAATCAGACTGTAGCATGTAGCTATACAGCTACTCGCGTATTTTATTAGCAGTTCTACGTGTGCGTGAGCGATACAACACCTTTTTGAATGCATATTTAACTTTATAATAGTCATTTGATTCAAGATAAATGGCCAAATAATCCATCCTTCACACAGTTATCAAAATGTAATGACTTTGAATCATTACACATAGCCTACTTCGAAAATTCAATTTGACTTGACTTGACTCGAGTCAAAATGTGCAATGACTCGAGATGATTCGTGACTCGAAGGTATTGACTTGATCCCAACACTGGTCCTTGGACCCTTAGTGGTCAATGGACCTCAGGGTAAGAACCCTCGATGTAATGATACTTTTTCGGTGCACATCTTAAGTTAATACATTTGAATTCTTCATAAACGAAAACATTGAAACCAAAATCCCGAAACCAAAATCTCAAATAATGGGTGTAACTACTTCGCATACACCAATTGTGACGTCATACAAACAGATGAAGCCCGAAGCGTTGGCTAACCGTGAGCTCAGATATAGAGAGTGATATTGAGCTTGAACGAAAATTCCTTTTGCTGACGATGCACGGTTGATGGATTTCAATAAAGATGTTTTTGAGTGGTGAGAAACGGAACAGGGTGCGACTTTTCCCCGATATATAGATTGTAACTCACCGCGGCTTCAAGCCTGTTATCTTGCGGTTCTGGTTGCCACTGAATACTCCACAAAAAAACACGTGACCATGTTGTTTGTTTCTATGAATAGTTCTTGTCAGTTGTTGTGTATGAATGCTAAAATACCGTTCTAAGCCGGTTAAGTCAGGTTCCTGAAACCGGGAAGACAATTCCTACAGACTAGCGTCTAACGTATGGATGAATATGCGTCACAAAGCCATATATTTTCTGATCTACGAGTGATAGACCTTTATAGAAGGTCACTATGAAGAGACTATGCTCCTACAATATTACTAGCATCAAGATAACGGCAAGTAGTCAAGTAAAAATCGCAATAAATCGAATATTACTCCGCATAGGTTTGCATTTGAAACAAACGGTGTTTAAACAGTGTTTTAAACAATTGCCTTTTTGAAAAAAACAAAATTGTGTTTTTTTTCAAACGTTGTCTAATTATGCCATAATTGTGTAAATCCGTCAGAAAAACCATGTAGTATGAGCCTACGGATGATTTGCACTCAAAATAGTCGACGTATACAATGTTGGGTGGCTGGAACCCGCGAAATCGTCGTCGGCTCAACAGTCTTTGCACGTATATATCGATCATTAGTATACGGAATGGGTGTTTTGATGATGATGACCACCGACCGTAGACAGGTTGAAAAGCACTGACGTATTGAATCTTTTGATACAGCTTGTTTCTCTTACACTCAACGCAGTTGAGTAGCCTACCATGTTTCGCACTTTCTGTAATCGTTGCCGCTTTTACGGTACCCCATATTTTTTATTAATGTTTACTAATCGCGCAACGTGTTTACACCCTATCCTAAACAACTTCTCCGTACTGCTCTTCGACTAAACTACGGGCCTTATAAATAATAGGGGGGAGGGCGCCATACCATGATATTTTCGAAAACGTGCTGTTCGAGAAAACAGAGGATAAGTATCGCATTTCCACATCAATATTATCATTTTCATCCCATGATGGTGACGAATGCTTATGCTGTCGAAAATTGGATACCTCCTAGTATACATCAATATGAATCGAGCTCGGCACTTTTCGCATAGTTTAATTTGCACCTTTTGACAATCCATTTTCACGAATTAGAATCGTTTTCACAACTACTTACTTACTTGAGTAGATTTAAAGTCAGTCAATTCTACTTTTACTTCAAGTAGTTTTAGGTTGCCTATGGAAGAAGTACTTCTACTCGTACTTTAGTAGATTTTTTCGTCGCTACTCCTACTTCTACTTGAGTAGCTTTTTTGACTACTTTGACCACCTCTGGAAATAGGACAGTGTGTTTGTGTATGCCTGCGAATTGAAAGTCATTTCTACGCAAAGTGCGCATTTCTCTAACAAGGCTTGGCCAACTTTTATCGGCAAATGCAACAATGCAGCTCAAACGTCGTTATATTGAGCAAACAATTGTCGCGATATCAGACTCGGAACCCCATTGTTCTGTATGTAAGTTTTGGAATTACTGATTAGATGCGCGCTTTCTCGTTTGCTATCATCTGTAGGCTACTAATTCTTGTCTGCTTTATTCACTCGTGTTGCCTCAGTGTCACTTGTCAGTGTTATTAATGCTGCGCATTGTGCAGTGCACGGCATTGAATTATGTTGTCAAAAATTGATGCAACACGAGATTCTCGGTGGCGCAAATTCTGAATTTATTCGATTAGTTTGAACGGGAACCTTCTATGTTCCAATAAACTTCATTGCTGGACGGACTCTATCGAGCGCAACCATATCGCGGATCGAATTTCAAACCTTTGAGATATGTATTTCTATTGATAAGGTCGCGGCATGCGCCCACATTGCTCTTACTGCAATAACACGTGGATAATAAAAAGAGCACCATTTTACGATCAAATTTTACGACCCGACTGGCTGATCGGGGCCTACGTTCGGCCGTAGGCCCCCCGGGCTGATATTAACCAGCGCGTTGCTGGCATAGAAACCCCAGGTGCGTAGCCAGGGAGTTTCTCATAGCTAGAAATCCTGTCCTTTTGAAATGCCAATTCACTAATTCGTGTTATCGATGCTGCGTATTGCAAATTAGTGAGAATCATTTGTATGCGAAATGGGTCATCGATATCTCTTGTGCACTATCGTCGGTGATTTGATTTAGCGCGTCCGCATGCAGATCTGCTACCGTCCGTAGAAACACTTTCGCCAGCAGTAACAATCTCTGAGTGTAATATTGTTTGTGTTTAAGAATCTTTTTGATTCAAACTTATGCCCGCGTCTAAACAAATTGTGCTCGTTGGCTGCAAGAAACAATATCACTTCTCCTTGACTGGCATATTCCCTAAAATAGATGAGTAGAATATATCCGTTCTTAGAAATGATGAGACCTTATAAAGGTGAAAATGGCACTGTTCGGATTCAGTGATAAGCCCGTGATATTTCACCGAAATTTTGCGACACGCGACCGGTTCGAAGTCTCAAGCTTGCACGAGGTATACCTGTCCAGCTCGACAACCCGAATTTGAAGGAAAAACATAACTCCATCATTTCAAAAAACTGCACGAGGATATGGTGATTTGATTCCAGGATATATTCCAATTAGAAATTCCTTACCGGATAGCCAATCCACTCCGTAAAGTTTCCGAGCATGAAATGATTGAGATGATTATATTGCAGTATAGAACGATTTTGAGCTCAACACAAAGTTCAATATCTCAAATCAATCATTCTGGATACATAATTAAATACAATAGAAATACTCTCACTGGAGTTGGGTTGACTTTTTCGTCGTTGCCTGTCCCCGCTCATATTTGATAGAACGTGTTTACAGTGCCGTGACCAAGTTTCTGACTCCCAGCAGAAACCGACTCGAAAGTACGGGACATGAAGACTTGAGATATAAGAATGGGATTGCTTGTTTGTTTTTGGGGTATTCATGGTGTTTGTCGACAACTATGGTCATTTACACCAGGCCGATATTCTTCTTATTTTTCGTAACTGCCGACTTATAACCAGGGCTTTGGAGCAGCCGTGAAATTGCATTGCTCCAGCTCCGGAGCTTTATTCTATCATACATTAGCTCCGGCTCCAGCTCCGGAGCCGCATTATTACCACTGCTCCGGCTCTGAAAACTATCGTAGATGTCTGTCTATATCAGGGGTGGGCAACCCGCGGGCTGCGGGTCATATGTTGCCCGCGAGAAGGTTTGGAGTATCCCGCGAGCTAATTTCCCATTATATTAGCGAAATTCTGTTATATTATCGAAATTGAATTGCTCAGATTGTGAACTTGCAAGGCCAACCAAAAATAGAATTAGTATGGCCGCGACACTTGGGATGTTTATGACTAAAATATCAGTTCCGACGCATTGGCAGATCCAGGGTCCAGCAGTCACATTCTTGGTAAATCGTCGTACATTATAGTAAACTAAACAAGTAGTACAATTTTACTTCACGCTTCGCGTGTTTAATTGTCAAACGATTTCCTTCACTGTAGCCTACCCCCACCTGAAAATGAAAAAATGTCTGATTCAGCCGATTGAGTCTAACTATATTAGCAATTACGAGAGGAAGTATATACTATTCTCGTTTGCGCTCGCAGAAAAATCGTCGACTATGAAATGTAGGCACTAGGGATGGTATGAACGTGAGGTTCACGTTCGCGTTCTGTGTGTGAACCTCTAAAATTTAGAGGTTCGCGTTCACAACAGAACCTTGGTAGGTTCTGCACTGTGAACCTTTTTCATATAATACAATTTCCACTTCATTGTAACATCTTTGATTCCAATTTATTGCATTTCAACTGCTGGCCACTCTATGCATGGCGCTGGCAGCATAAAAAATTAACATTAAACGAGCATGCACCTTGACAAACTCAAAAGTTTTACTTGCTTTGTTACAAAAGTTTGCTCGATATATCCAGCTTTCCGTTGGTGAATATTTAGTGACTCGCTGCTGTGAGCTTGACCCGCAATCACACAACATCGCGAGCGAAATACGTAGTCAGGATGCTTATTCAACCAATCCATGAGATTGATATGGTTTTCTGATGTAAAAATCTAGCAGGCGCACGGGGTTAATCTTGACTTCATATTTTTAGTGCATCATTAAAACCAAATTTGTCCGATTGAGGTGTTGGCTACTGCTGTATAACTTGTTAATGGGGAAATATCGGTAGTAAGTATAGAAACCCGTTTTACACTCTGCTCAATATCAATGTAGCAATACTCAGACGCCGAATACATTGTCTGGCCTAGGCCGCTAAGGCGTAAGCTTATATTTCCTGGTAAGTCCTCGGGAAAATTGTTGGCAAAGCGAGGGAAGATATCGATTTTATGGGAACATTGTATCCTTGATTGCATCAGTTGATACATTTAGCGACGTTTGGTACGCCGATATTTACTTCAGCATATTGGCACTATGTGGCCCGAGTCGTCGCTAGGTATCGTGTACTTACTGTGTACATTCATATAGGCTATCCTTCATTGAAAGATAGGGTTATAATTAGCAATATGACGTCGCGTGACGTCATGAGGTTCACGTTCGTGTTCACACAGAACCTTTCCAAAAGGTTCGCGTTCACACGAACCTGAACCTTTCAGAGGTTCACACCATCCCTAGTAGGCACAAAATGATTGTCGTATATTAGCGAAAATCTTCGATATCGATTTGTCCAGATGCTGAATGGTCCTGTCCTTGCAAACTGAGCCCAGCGGGTAGTATACAGTCGACCCGCAATATACCCAAGTAATAATAATATTACCTTTGAAAATTTTACGCGCCCGCCGCGGTTAGTGGGCAACGCACACGTTCGTCAATTTCATGCGGCTCTTTAGCAGAAAAGGTTGGCCACCTCTGGTCTATATAGATTACTAATTTACGCGTAGGTAATAGTAATCTAGAGTCTGTCAGCCGTCAGTAACATCGGATGCAGCAACGAAGACATAGGTGCCGCCGTGCCGGCTTGTGACGACATAATGAATACTTGTCAATTGTCGAAACATCACAGTTGCACGAGAACGCACTTTACTCCGTGCCATTGCTGTGTACAGCATTAAAATTCTGATGCGCCGTTTCAACACTTGCACTGTACTTGCTATCATTAAGCCATACAGCTCAATTCAATCTTTAAATGTGTGATTATTATTCTACTGTAACTGTAGTAAGAGCAATATGGGCGGATATAACGACGTGATCAATAGAAATTCGATTTGTACCAATGGCCAATGGTTTGACGTTCGATATTGATGCACTCGTTACCAGTCCATCCGGTGTCGATCAAGTTTATCGGAATTCGGAATCTAATATTTTTCCGTTGAAACGAATCGAATAATCGAATTAAACACTGTGCCATGCACATTGCGCCCTGCCCATAACGGATTAAACTATGCAGTATGCACATCGCACATTTACAAGTTTACGTAACAGATAATTACAAATTCGAAATCGCGTATCAAATCTGTAATTTGTCTCCAACATAAAATACCATGGAGTTTTGGGCTACTATTCTGCCATCCCGTATTTACGATCGAAAATCCTTACTGGAGTGAATGACGATGATGCGCAGTAATGAATTCCAATTAGCATGCATAATTGCATACTCAATAACACTGTCCAATTTCGCGGCCCGATAAAAGAACTATCACAAAAGAACGAGTATTTGCGCATCCGATTCATAGCAACGATGAGATGCAATTTGTCGGCTCGTGCTCGTCATATCGACATATGCAACGGAATCACGTTTTTATCCTCTCTCCCATTTCGCGTAATAGGCCTACATAGCAGAGATGGGCGGATTTGAAATTTCTATGTCCTAATCCAATCCAAATCCGAACCTTCAAATCCAAATCCTAATCCTAATCCATAACTTTCTCATATTCAAGTCCATGTCCAATCCTAATCCGATTCCAACTGGAAATTCAGAAAAAATATTAATTTATGCAATGGAGGGATTCGAAAATTTTCTTTCACAACCAACGATTCACTTGATTCAAGATAACTTGGTAACCATAATTACATTAATAACTGATCTGAATA